>QLPC01011843.1:0-25527 GCA_003314055.1 Lactifluus hygrophoroides | reverse complement strand
AGGGTAGTCATTCCTGGGTATTTAACTGCTGTCTTCCAGGGTGGGGCGGTGGTAAGTCAAGGCAGCCACGCCCACCTGGTGAATTTTTCGGGGGTTCCGCAAAGCCATGGTCTGGCCCTGGATCCCAAGCGCCATTACGGTTACGCTGGGGCAGCGCGGATGGATATCCGTCTCTGGGTCCGTGGGATGAGAGCCACCACCACAACCCAGCCTCGAGGCGTCCAAATCGGTATGATTTATCTTTCCGTAGGAGCGATGGCATCACTCTGGCGATTCTTCTCTAAACCGAATCACATCGGGGTCAAGGACACGTTCCTCCCTGTGCGATCACACATGACTCACTGTGGTAGCATCCCCGAGGCCTCGTTTCGCTAGCACGCCTGACACCCACACCCCTCCCCCGCAGTGCCGTCCATTTCTTACAAGTAGCGATGCCGCAGGGACGTCCATTGAGCATGCCGCGCCGGCGCTCAACCACAACTCATCTTCTCTAACTGATTCTCTCCCTCCCCTCCTAAGAGTCCACCTGCGTTCAACTCCGACCATATAGTGTCTCGCAAACCCGCATCCTCGCATTGCACAGCAGGTCCTGACCCAATGCACGCACGGCCTACCAACCTAACAACAAACACCGCCTCTCGTGCCAGTGCACCATACCCGAAACCAGGTTAACGGGGCTGGACAAGGCACTGCAGGGGGAGGAATTTTATATTTCGGTGCACCCTACTCTTTTTAGCGAGAAACGCGTACATAATGTTGCAGCATTATTATTATTTTTTTCAAACACAATATGATTACAAATGATGACAGCGCCTCCCCAAATTGCCTCCCCCACTCCCTGTGGTACTACAGCGCAGAATGTATTTCAAGCTGTGTTTCTACTAGGTGTCAGGGCGTTAACCCAGCCGCACGGCCGCGAGAGAACCACCCCCCTACACCTACATTCGTTCATATACCACTTCCCCGGCTTACTTTATCCTCTTATCCTCGATCTTTCCTTTTCCTTGATCCTTGATCGCCACAGCATCGGCAACTCGCTCGTGTACGTTGCCGACGAGGGCAAGAGACAAGGGGAAATTAAAAAAAGCACCAATGATTTTGAATTAACAGGAAACTTCTGAACTCCATCACATAGAGTTACGATAAATGGCAACATGTCTCTACCCACCGGGGCCGACATGTGCCCGACACGTCAGAGACCGTCGTCCATGGTCACCCCCCGATGAATGAAGGGGTCACGGTTGCGGTGAGAGTGAAAACATAGAGTTGTTGTTGTGTTCTGTGACAGCTCCCATCGGATTCTCCTCATTTGGGGAACCTTCCCCGCAGGTGGGTTGACACCGGGCGAAGGTTAGGTGGGTGCGTGGACGGAGTGGGGCAGGGCACAAGCCCCGATGTGCTCGGATTACCTTTTCTGTAGTGATATTAGGTAATGTTGATCGATTTAGGATGATGATCTTCAACTTCTGTATTTACAGTTGTTTGCGCAGGACTTGCTGGTCCTTGATGATCGCGTCCGCGTCCGACGCCGTTCCGGAGCTCTGGCATGCACTCCGACGGTGTCTTGAAAGTATTCAAAGTGCTACTACGTTTTTCTCCTTACTTCGATTCTCGAACCCGATGGAGTGGATGGATGGTAACCAGTACAGGAAAACTAGGTTTGCGATCGGGGCTACACCTGAAACATGCGGAAATCGGACAATTTATCGGCCAGGAGATGAGATATGTTGTATACAGCAATACTTCTTTTTTTCTTTCCACTTCTAAATGTTGTAAATATACAATAACTACAATAATAAACAGTAGTGATTCACTTCACTTTCACCCATTCCCGACGCTCAGATCCCAAGGAACAAAAAGGACAATGACAAAGCGAACGCGTACGAAAGAAACAGTAGGGGAAGGGAGTCCAAGAGATATAGTGATGTGCGCTCCGCAGCGAGATTGCAGAAGACGCTTTTGGGATGCAGATCTATGCTTGATGGTATGTACGGGATGCAGGTAACGGGATATTATGTGTTGCGGGATTCGGCAGGAGGATGGATGTGAGACGGACAACCAGAAGGACAGCGAAGGTCTAGGCAAGGAGACATAGAGAGAGGAAACGGCATCGTCTAGATGATTCATACAGAGTGATTGTATGCGTGTTGTATCGACGATGGATATGCGGATGGCATGAAGGAGCGACTGTTGTGAGATCCAGTGAGATTGGGCCGGGGCGAGTAATGACTGCGCAGGTCAGCGACCTTGAAAGGGAATAAAGGAGTGGCATGAAAGGAGCGTGAGTGTAGACAAAAGAGTGCACATATTGTACAAGGCGGGGTCATGCAGTGCAAGGAGGTAAATCGATACAAAGCCAGGTGGTTCAAGGACAGATGTACAAGATGCGACACAGGGTTCCAGGGGGGCTGTACACACGGATACAGCAGTTGAGATGTGGTACAGAGTTGTTCGCGGTTGGACACCATGCAGGCTTGAGAGAGGAGCGGTTCGGTTCAATGTGAAAGGGGCAACATGAGCAACGAGCGTGGACATGAATGAATAGAAGTGGTCCGGGTAACCCCGGAAGCCGGCCGAGGAGGAAGGAATAAGAATTCAAGGTTAGACTGGCGAGCCGGTTTGGTTTGATTTGATTCTTGACGTAATTTATCGTTTGATTGATTTCATATCATGCAAACTTAATGCGACGACGAGACGCCACTGACGCCGCTTCCAGGTTCAGAACAACCTGGGTTCAGTGATCCAAGAAAGCCCAACACTTCCGACGCCCTTGATAAAGACGCGCGCCTCAAGTCGGCATACCTAAGTCCGCTTGTCAACAAAAAGCAGCGAAGTATGCTTAATGAGAAATTATTACTTACGGTATCTGCCACCGACGCCTTTTTCCATGATACATGCAGGGCCCCGTCTTTACGGGAGATACGACGGAGCTCACCAAAGGACTGGTGATGTCTCGGGTTAGCGACGATCGTATAGACATATTGTTTACCTCTCACCTCACACCATCGTTTGACGGCGAGTTCTGCATCAAGATTGCCTTCCTCGAGTCCAGTCACGATGAGCCGCTTCTCACCTTTGGGGGTGCTCAAGTTGACATTGCTATCGACGCGACGCCGGCGTGTCGTTGCACTGCTCCATGACGTGCGATATGAATTGCGACGGGAAGTAGTTGGGAAAGTAGAACCCGTAGGAGACGGCGGTGCAGAATTGCGCGGGAGCAACCCGAAAGTACTAAGAAGTCGCGTGCGGATAGACGGGAGATCGCGCTTCGACTTCGACGAGGGACGAATAAATGTGGGGAGAATCGGCATAGAATTCGGCGTTGGTGTCGGCGAGCGGCAAGATGGAAGCGACGTTGATGCAACGCTCCACCGCGACGCCTCACCGGCGGCCAACCCTGAAGGATACACATTGAGGAGCCCATCCACCGAGGACGCGAAAGTAGTGGGATTGGGTGGTGATATCAAGGATACATCCTTGAGAGCCGGTGCACGGTCTGCAGCTGTCGGAGTATCAGGCGAGGGTGGTGGCGATATCTTTGAAGACGAGACATATATCGCATGCCGGACGGAAGGGGTAAAGGAGGACTCGACAGTAGAAAGCGTGGTGGAGATTGAGGGATAGCGATTCGCACGAGAGCGCAAAGACGCGTAAGACGCGGAGGAGGTAAGGGTGGGCTCCGAATCAGACTCAGCTGGAGGGATGCAACCGTCAAGAGGTTTCGAGCGCCGATGGAGGGGACGGAAAGAGGACGTGGGGGTGACAGGGAAAGTAGAAGATGAGGGAGATGAGGGAGCAGTCAATGGTGGGGAGAAGTTGTCCAAAGTGGGCGTCATAGGTGGAGAAGGTGTGGCTGGAAGTGCCTGCTGGGCGCACGTGAGCCAAGGAATGAGAGAATGAAAGAGACCTAGACAGACCTTGTTACGGTTGGAGAGTATGGGTGCAAGTGTCGAGCAGCGAGTGGAGACGACGGGCCACGGATTCATCTCGCGAATAAGGCCGTCGAGAGCATCTTCGAGGTTGGTATTGTCGTGCAGACAAGAGGGAGGTAAAGGCGGGTCGGGTGACAAGGGAAGCGGAGCAGGGAGTAAAGGAGGGTCGTAAAAATGAGCAGAGTGTGTGTCACTGTCGCTGTCAGTATCACGCTGAGAGGTAGGAGATGGGCGCGAGATGATATCGAAATCGTCAGGGAGAAGTTTGGACTCGCGAATAGAGGGAGGGTCCTCGTCGCGCAAAGGAAGGACATCCTGGAATTCGGAGAGGGCGAAAGAATACTGTTCAGCGATCCAGTCGTGAATACGCGAATCGCGTGACGCGTCCGTGAGCGGAAGCGTAGCGAGAGAAGTAGCCATTGAGGCGCAGGTCGAGTCAGAGAGCGGAAGGGATCAGTGAGAGCGAGGTTTGCATACTCACAGGAAGGGGGGGTTTGTATATGTATATAAGCAGGTTTCCCTTACATACGCTTATCTAAAACTTCTCACACACGTAAACGGTCCCCTCCTTCTGGCCAATCTCCGTTCGCCGCCATTCTTCAGGTCTGCATCGTGGTCTTTAGCGAGAGATGTCCCGCTCAAATCTACCCGATGAAATCTTTTGCTCTCCTTAGCTCTGCGCGCTTCAATCACCATCTCGGTAACGGCGTCGACCTTTACAGTGTCCCTCCCATTCTATCTAGCTTATCCTTCCCCCATAGTTCACGCAAATACTTCAATCCTTTTTTTTTTCTTTCTCCATCGCTCCCAAGGAACGTTCCTGTTCCCAGTCACTTGGCGCTTCTTCCACTCTTGGGACCGGTCCCGCCACCTTTTCTCCCAATTTCTGGGGTCTATAAGTCCCACTCTTCTCCTTCCCACTGAGTGTGCGCACTAACCGTCGGCAACTCCTCGTCCCTGAAATTCCCTTTACCACCGTTGTATCCTAGAGCTCATCAAGGGACGGCGTCATTTTTCACTCGCCGTGACCGCTAGTTTTTGTCGGGATCAGGTTCCTCTCTGAATCAATCTTCTTTCACACCCCGCACCGCTTCCGAACCTTGTCGTTTCCGCCTCCCAAGCTTCCAGACAATGTCTACGAACACATACCTTCGTCTCACACGTTCTCATACCTGGGACCAGATGCATAAAGGGCGGGAACTTATCCTTACCTTCACTGGCGCGATAAACACTGAGTAGCCGTATTTTTCATATCTCTGCTGGCAGTAAGGTTAGCACCCCAGTGATTCCGATTTACGCCCATATCGGTGTTCTCCAAAGCTTACCGTTCTTGGCATTATCGCCGCATGAGACGCATATAACTCCCTTCTCGGTATGGTTCTTCCTACACCTCCTCCCACACCCATTTCGGGCATTACGGTTACCATTATTGGTATCGCGCTACCCGCGTATGAAAGCTTCCTCATAGATTACTTGCATGTTGTCCCGACCTCTCCCCTCTTCTCTCCCTGCACTTCCACCCGCCTCGTCTTCGGAATGTTGATATCATCTCCGCCTAAGTGCGACTGCTAACACGGCGTACTCCGAAGACGGCTGTCCAGCGCGTTGATGCCCATTGATGAACTAGACCACGTTCTAGCTGACGTCATGCCCTTATTTTTATGAACTGTTTGCTCCGCTTGCGTATGTGCTATAACTGGAAGGTAGTTTCCTCAACCAAGTCTCCCTCCCAGTTCAGCAGGCATGTGAGCTTTCCGTGTCAGAAAGGTGGAGAAGCGACATGTGGACCTATGTTTGGGGCAAGGCACCTTCGATGTTGAGCCTGCTCCTGAACTAGATTGGGCCTGTTCAAACGATTAACCAGCTCTCTGTGTATCTAATATCCTACTAGCAATGTCACGGTAAGCCAGTCCGTATTACACCTACGACGATGGCTGTCTCCATACCGCTGATCAAGCCGAGACCTCTCCAGATCTAGACCTAACGATCACA
Organism: Lactifluus hygrophoroides; assembly: GCA_003314055.1. Classification (NCBI taxonomy): domain Eukaryota; kingdom Fungi; phylum Basidiomycota; class Agaricomycetes; order Russulales; family Russulaceae; genus Lactifluus; species Lactifluus hygrophoroides. The sequence continues at coordinate 19,603 of QLPC01011843.1, read as the reverse complement.
TTGTGCCTTGTACCCATGACTGGATTGATGGCGTCCTCAGTGCGGTGGTAGAGTATACGACGATGGGCGCCCCTGGCGAATCAGGCGTGTATACGAGTACAACAACAGGCTCGTACCACGTCAACGATCACGAGATCCACGTGGCTCAATAAAGAAATGCAACAGCCAAAGATGTGGAGTGCCATCCCGTAGTAGCCTTTGCCCGGTATGTGCGCATGCGAAGGATACGTACTAACATCTACCCTGCCGAAGGACGTTCGGGCGCTCCGGCTCATCTGTTCTGCTCTGTTGTTGAGCCCTTCTCTCATCCGCCGATTGCCGTCTATGCATCTGTTCCCTTGCTCACCCGCTTCGCTGCCTCTGCAAGTGCTTTTCACATGCTTCAAATGTCAGCTCCCAGCATGTGCGGGGTCCACGCTTCTCCATCATCGCGATCTCCGCGCCACAGCTGGCGTCTGCTGCAGATTGCGCAGATCGTACCGCCAAATGCCGAAACCAGCATGGCATGGAACGCCGTCGAGAACACGTCCCGCTTACGGCTCTCCTTCCGTCTCCGACACTGGGCGCTATCAGCAGGTTCCCACGCTTTAATATCTCCACCGAGTCCCATTCCCTCTGCCGATTTAGGAGGTGACAGGCTAAAATACCTGTCCCCTGCATGCATGTGAGCATTTCCCTGGACCGGCGTGCTTGATGCCACGTTCTGGCCGCACGCTGAAAGATCGTTGTGCATGGTAGAGGTCAATCCGTTTCGTTTCCCCATTGCTGTTCATCGCACGCACATCCGTCTGTCTTTGTCCAAGCCTACTAATCGACGATCATCGATTGAAAAATGCAGTGCTACATTGACGCGACCCCAATGCCGCGGCCCTTCTCAAAGGCATTGATAATTGCGCGGTCTCGGTGGCGATAATCAAGCCACTGAATCCAATTTTGCCCGACCCGTGCTAGCGTCCTCTGAGGTCGTTTGTTGGCTGTGAGCAGCAGAATCCCGCAGCGACGGTTTGCGCGAGACGAGCTTTCGGTGGTGCAGCTACCTTTAGAAGCCGATCATACTTTCTTGTTCCTCTTATCTCGATAAGATGCCGTTAAATTGGTTCCTCTGCCCACCGTTCTTTATGCTCGTAAACTTTCCAGTCTCCCTGAGAATTGATTCACTTTTTGTCTCCTGCAACGGAACTCTGCGGTTTTGTAGCACTGGCTTTGTACTTACGGAGCAAGCGGTCACGGGGGTAAACGAAATACCGTATGAAGCGGACAAACCCGAGGGGTGCAGAGCGAACAGGTGATCCCTTTCTCTTACTCCTTTGACGAGTGTTAGCATTTTTTTATTGGAATTAAACTACCGCACTCCTGAAATACGTAGGGCGTATGACATTACCTCCCTCACATGAAAATACCCGTTTATCTCCACTGCCTGCGCTCGGAGTTGCGGGGCACAACTAACGATGCCGTATGGGGGGCGTCGCGCACGGACCAACCCGTCCTCGCGATTCTTCGTGGACGCCGTGCAAACACCTTCCTGCCAATCACACGCCGAATCCCGTCTTTTACCACGACGTCGGAGGGACATTACATACGCACCGAAGCCCACGTGTAAGTTGCAACCTTCCGAAATGATATATTTCTTTCGGGAAGAACGACGGGAGCGACGTGCTACAAGTACAAAAAAAAAAAATTCCGTTCGGTGGCTTGCTGGTGGTCCTCAGGCGGGTCAACCCAGATGGATGCATAAAGGTAAAGAGCAAGTTGTTGCGAGGGCATTTTCTTGACAACGTCACATCAATTGTGGAGTACAGACAGTGCTAGTAACTTAGCTCCACCCAATAAGTACGTGCGTGTGAGTGATAGAGCCAAAGCCACGACCCACGACCTGAGACAGCCGCGGGCAGGGCGGATATAGTACGTCGTGCCGAAGCTAACGTTGCAATGTCGGTCGTGATATAACTTTGCGCAAGTACGTACTGTCACGGTTGCAATCAATGGAAAGTCTTCGTGCTTCGTGAGAACGTAATTAATCCCATATCTGCGCCTACTCCTTTTCAAGCTTTCACGTTAGGTCGGTTGGGAGGGGCGCGGCGGGCACAGTGTTAAAACATTTGGGCGCGCCGCGCAAGTGAGAAAAAATCAGAAAAAAAAGAAAGAATAAGGGGAAGGGCGAGCTCGGAAAAACGCGAGTTTGGTTCAACCCGCTCACCCGGCGTTCAATATACGGTCCGGTTCGTGGAGTGAAGATCATGATCCAGTAAGTCCCCGTGGATACAGGGTCGTTCTCCCTGAGCCCCCCCCCATCCTCTCCCCTCTTTTTTTTTTCTTCCCCCTCAAGTGATGAAATGCATTGAGCAGAAACGCATCGCAATTTTCCGGACAAAAATTTGACGTCTCATCCTACAGGGATCCACTTGGAATGATGGGTACTAACAGGTACTGTATCACTGTCCAAGGCACAAGTCCCGAGGATGCATATTTCCACCATCGGCGAGTGGTGACACCGTGACACCTAGGCATTAGGTACAATCAAGCTTGCTTTCCCCATGGAACTCCAATGTAACCGATGACTGAGGGGGGGGGTGACACTTCACGTTAAGATGGGACGGCTACAATTATAGTGACAAATGCCAGGCCAGGGGCGAAAGTATCTCAAAAACAAATAAGGTCATTCAGGGACAAGGGAACCGGAACCAAATTCTCAGCTTGAAAGCTGTATGTCACTCCTTACTACAGTACTTCGTTGGACGCACAAAGAAAGCAAATGAAAAAATAAAAAGTACCGGTTCGCTCATATCCTTCTTTGTGATAGAGCGCCTGCTGCGGGATCGCCACGCAACGCAACGGCAAACACCTGACGACGATGATGCTAACGAATTGCAGCACCGACCTTGCAGGTACCGTATTTGGTCTAGTGATAGCCTCGAGAGTCGATCACACGATCACAACAACCCTTTGCTTTGTCCTAGCCTTGTGTGCAGGGTTCGACAGGTATCATCCCACATATGGCCGCACCTAACTTATGCGCGAGGGCGGATCAGCGCAATGATGGGCCATCTTTTTCCCACGGCCCAGCCCCAATCCGCGGATACCACGCTCTTGGCGGCTAAGATTTCGGGTTTAGAGGACTCTGGTGACGATACCGGTGATGAACAAGCCGCAGCGGCGAATTGAACTTTATCATTTGTCCGAGGGTGGGGGTTTGTTCTCGAACACTACTGAGCTTTGCGCAGTAGCTTACTCAGAAAAAGATATATGTTTCAGTTCAGGTCAATAACCGAGCAGTTGCAGTCGGCAAGCACCGCGCTGCAATACCCGCTATTATAATGCCGACTCGGAGGCGACGCGACCTCACTCAAACTTTGATAGTGTATAAACGGGAGAGTACAGATGTGGCACCTAGGAACATGCATCAGTACCCGACTGCGAACAGTCTCGATCGCTTCGAGACCGTCTCTCTTTGATTGCACTACTATCCCCCGCCGCCCGCCGAATGACGAAAGGCACAGCGACTCTGGATCTGTGCTGGTATCAAGCGCCGGCGTAAACCTAAATACTGCAGTGGGCCAGGCACCTCGCCTTCTAGGCTATTATCTTTCTGATAGACTCATTATGCGTTATCAAAGACCCCAGCGTTATCAAGGACCTAACAATCTCTCGGGGGTGCAGGCAAGTTACGGGCCACTTGTCAATCCTGATTAGCTGCGGTCGGATTGCAGTTCCGACGGGTGTTGGTACTAAGCGTTGTACCATAACTGAGACCCATTCATCTGGTCTTTGATTTCTCTGCGATCGTCATAGAGAGTCTGTCCTAAATCCTTTAACATATGAACAAGACAAGTTATTACCATCAGCTTTAATAGCCGTGGTTCGTAGTGCCTTCCCGAGTCCGGAAGCGAAATCAAAGTCATGCGCACAGTACGTGAGAAGAAATGGGAGGCCCCAGGGTCACGGTTCCTAAAGTCATGGGAAATCAACGGGAAAACATGTCAGGAAATTGGCAAACAAATCTCTAGCGAGAGCAAGGCCACAGGGCGCACGAGATGGCCGTACCACCACCACCCCCTTGGACGTGGGATCAGGGCTCGCACTTCTGGGAACTGGTATTTTATTTGTCAAGCAAATCCAATGACTTATTGGACTTGGATAGATGCATCAATCCCGTGTTTGAAGCGAATAAATCGAGGTGCGATGTGAGGATGGGTGAGACGGAAAGTGGGGAAATGCTGGTGTAATCAAGCAAGACCAATTCCCGACTTGGGCCCGTACAGTAAATGGTGTACGTATCACACGAACATCGAACTGATTTCCTATTCGATTTCCTGGCCGAACCTTGGAACTACCACGGTCATTGTCCGAAAGAACGTGCCAACAATTTTGTACGATCATTGCATTGTGGTAGCGTGAAAATAGTTTGTCACCACACCTCGTCTAATCCTATGATCAAGCATAACACAAGACCAAGTTATACAAACTCGCCAGCACAAGAACACACGGTAATATTGTTAACAAGGAGATGGTAATCGTACATATGCATGATGAGTGGGGGGTATCCATGGTACATTTAATTTGTTGTTGGCTGAAAAAAGATTGTGCATATAGCTGCAGAAACGATTATCGTCCGTTGTTCCACATGGACAGGCAATCGTACTCACTCCTGTTAGTCATCATAGTTTTTGTTTAACAGCTCGTTTAACACCCGCACGACAACCCCCGCACCCGCTTGCACCTTCTCGCGTTCCTCTTCCACGACCCTAGGGAGGATCCGAGTCTCAAACTTGTCAGGATGCCACCGCTTTATATGATCCTTGATTCGATCCTTGGAGTTCTTCGTGGAAGCGTCAGGGGAGTATTTGGACAGCACATATGCGCTTATCGCAGTTGTGGTCATCTCATCCGGTTCGGACGGACGCCTGAACATGGGCCAAGCGAAGCTGTTCCACCCAAGGTTCAAGTTGTCGTTATCTTTGAGTTGTTTCCACTTGTTCTCGTGGGCGTCGAATAATCTGATAAGCTCATCCCGAGAGAGCATCTTCTGACTCTTGGCTTGCCGCTCGCCCTCCAACCGCTCTTGCTCCCGCTTGAATTGCTCCTGCTGTTGCCTAGCGCGCTCCTCTGCACGCCGCGACCACTCTGTCTCATCAAACTTGGTCGCATGAGGAGATGTCCCAGGAGCACCCGGTCTGGTGGTGGTTGGCGATGGCCTCGGCGTAGAGGAGTGGGGCATGGATGATGACGTGAAAGAGGCACTGGTCGCATGAGAACTAGAAATCGAAGTTGGGCGACTTGACCATGTCGAACCAGCGGAAGAACTGAAGACAGAAGACGCGCTGCTTCGATCGCCGGCAGAGCCAGTGGTGGGATTGGGGCGATGTCCAGTCCACGAATCGGACGCACCCATGCTATTCTGACGCTCGCGTTCCTGAATGCGTTGGTAGTACTGTGCCTCCCGCCGTTGAAACTCCCTTTCCTGTTCCTGCCTTGCGCGTTGTTTTAACTCTTCCTGCTGCTGTTGACGATACTGCTCATCGCGCTGGCGGTTGTGCTCTGCGGCCTTGCGGCGCTGGTCTTCGAGTTGTCTGAGCCGCTCTTCCTCTACAGCCCGCATCCGTTCCTCCCGAAGTCGGTTTGCCTCTCTTTCCTGAACTTCGGCGAGAAGATGCTCTTGTTCAAGAAGAGCTTCGCGATCGAGGCGTTCCTGTTCTTGTCGACTTAGTTCCTCGTCAAGTCGAATCTGCTCCTCTCGTTCTCGTATGAGTCTTTCCTCCTCGCGTTTCCTCTCTTCAAGGCGCTGTTGCTCTTCCAGATGTCGCTGTTCCTCGAGGTGCTTCTGCTCCTCCAGTTCCCTCTGGCGTCGCTCCTCTTTTTGCCGCTTCGCTTGGGCCTTGGACCCCTTCCGACCCTGACCCTTTGTCTGCCGCTCCTGTTCGGCTGCAGCATTCTCGATCTCTAGGGCTTGACGAGCAGACTCTGCAATACGGTTGGCCTCGTCTGCATTGGCAGCCTCCTCCTCTGGTTGGGGGGTAGCTTCGTCAGTTGGAAGTGGGACCTTCTCTTCGGCTTGGCGGGCTACTGCCTCTTCCTTGAGTCGAAGCTCGTCCTCCCGTTTCTTCAGCTCGTCCAACTTTTGCTCAATCTCCCGCCTCTTTCGCTCATTATCCTCCTCGATGCGCCTGGCCTCGTCCTCCTTCAGCCTGGCTTCTCTCTCTTTCTTCCTCACCTCTTCCTCGAACCGACGCGCCTCGTCCTCCTTCTGCCGGGCGACAGATTCTAACCGCCGAGCACCCTCCTCTCTCTGTCTAGCGTCTTCCTCCCGCCTGCGTGCATCGTCTTCCTTCCGCCGGAACTCCTCCTCTCGCCTTCGTGCCTCTTCTTCCTTCCGTTGAGCTTCTTCCTCCTTCCTACGAGCCTGCTCTTCCTTCCGCCGAGCTTCGAGCTCCCTATGTCGCGCCAACTCCTCCTTGCGCTGAGCTTCCGCCTCCCGCTTCTCTGCCGCAGCTTCGCGTTTCTTAGCCTCCGCCTCCTTGCGCTTGGCTTCCGCCTCTTTGGTCTGTGCGGTCGCCTCTCGCATCTTGGCAGAAGCTTCCGCCTGACGTGCATCTGCCGTAAGGCGGCCGGCCTCATCCAAAGACTGTCGTGCCTGCTCCTCGAGACGACGCGCCTCCTCCTCCTTTTTGTTTGCCTCCTCTTCTTTGCGAATCGCCTCTTCCTCTTTGCGACGCGCCTCGGCTTCCCTCTGAAGGATCATTTCAAAGTCCACGCTCCGCACACTGCGCATACTGCGCATGCTACGTACGCTGTGCATGCTCTGGCGGTCATCCAGCCGGCCGACGACATCATCTGATTCGTCCGAGAAGTTACCATCGACCGGTGGCAGTCGCGGATCACCCTTGCTGCTATGTCGTCGGTGCGCATTGAAGTCAGTGATAGAACGGCGCGAGTGGAGGCTCGAGCCCCACGAGCCCCGTGGTCCATCGTCGGGGCTTGCAGGCCCACGCGGGATCGCGATGCCCTGCCTCATGTCCTCGGGCGAACGCTGCGGGCCATAAATGGCTCGCGAGCCAGGGCTTGCGGACATCGGGAAGCGCATCGACTCATCAAGCGGGGGAGGGCGCGCACCAGGGATCGCTCGGGGCGATGCGATGGCGTGGCTCGGTGGGCTGGGCCTGTCATGTGGACTGGCAGAGGCAGAGGTCTGTCGCTCTCGAGGGGGGATAGTTGCTACGATGCGATCGCGACTCTGCGTGGGAGGGCGTTCTGCGCCGCTGGCAGTGTGTGGGGCAACGCTACTATTGCGGTATTGGTCGGAGTTCAAAGATCCGCCGCGATGAAGACCACCGCTACTGGCAGAGCCGGTACTGTTGACACTACCGCGACGAGGGAACGGGATAGGGCTGGCGTTATGTATTTGTCCATTGGCGTGGGCAAGGGTACGAGAGATGCCAGAAGGCTCTGCTGGGCGAGGATGTGGGCGCCAAGAAGAAGCCTGAGAACCACCACTTGGACGCCGAGGTGGTCCTCCAGTGACATATGGCTGATTCCCGCCCCTGCGTGCAGAATGACCGTAAGGGTCATCCGTTCCCTCTTCGTCATTGCCCTCTGCAGGTCGGTGGTTCGATGGGTGTCGATGACGAGAAGGTGTATTTCCTCGGGGGTCAGGGGACTTTGAATGGAAGGATTGAGCGATAGGTGCGTTCGGACGAGATGGCGGACGTGACTGTCGAAGTTTGGAGTCTTCTTCCTCCTCTTCCTCCCCTTCGTCTTCGTCTTCGTCATCCTCGTCGTCGTCGTCGTCGTCGTCGTCGTCATCATCATCATCATCGCTTTCCCTTGACCCATCCGATGCGCCGCGGTCATCATACGAACCATGACCTCCAAACCCTTCAAAACCGTCTTCAAAACCTTCATTATAGCCTCGATCACTATCTCCCTGTTGCTGAGGACTAGTGGAGAGTGCGCCCGCGGTGATATGAGCATCGACCGGTGCGAAGGGGATACGTTCGTCTTCGGCCTTGTGGATATTGTCTAGGATCCACTGCTGTTGTCGGACAACATCTGGGGAGTTAGAGTCTACTACATTGAGGGCCCATTTACGCTCGGACTTCTCCAAGCGTAATTGGCGAGTGAACTCCGTTTGCGCCAATGTTCGAATGTCATTCATGCTCTTCTCATAATTGAAGAGAGCGCGTTCGCGACTACTTTCAGAGGGCTGAGAGTTGAGGATGGCGTCGCGTACATTTTGAGCAGACTCGACCATTTCGCGAAGGCCAAGCTCTATACGCTTGCGTAAATCGTCCTTCCATTGTTCATCGGGTTCAACCTCGAGAGGAGCATCTGTGCGAAGGGGCGGTGGACGTGGTGATGGTGTCGGCACTGGCACTGGTAACATTTAGGATGCGCCGAAATGAAGCGCCGAGGGGGGACGTAGATAACAATCTGGAAAAGATAGCATGATCAATGTCGGCGTCATATGCGAAAATAGAGGAGGAGAAAAAGGCTCACGCTCACGATGGTGCACAGCAAGGGTGAATGTATAGAGGAGGACTGAGGGCACCGCAACGAGGGGATATTAGTGACAGGTGGGAGACCACCGGGGGTCTTACGAAATCTGTTTGTAGGGATGATCAGCCTCGTGGCAGAGAAGCGAGAGAGGGCCAGACCAGCGAAATGTGCGAATCCGTGATAGACCAGCAATGGTGCAGTCGATGGGCGGAGACACGCCGATGGTGTCCGGCTCGTCGTCGTAGACGATGTCGAGGACAAACAAGGTGCACAAAGGACGAGAGGCCCCATCGCTTCGGCCTGGTCTCAGACCTTTTCTGTTCTTTCTCACGGCTCTATCATCTCCGGACAATCCCGATCCGGTCACCCGCGACCTACAACTTGGCCTTCCCCTCCCCTCGTGATATTCCCCTTTACCTACAATACAACGACACCCTCGCCTCGTTTCTCAGGTTCCGTGATCTGATTGGTCCCATCCCCCACGTCTCAGCATACAACCCCCACTGGTCTCAGGTTTGCAAGCCTGCCTGCTGTTGAGGCCTTTATTGTAGGACAGACATGTGCTCATGCTGTCGATCATGGAACTTTCTTCTCGAGCCTCGCCCTCTTGTTGCTCTGCCGCCGACACGTTGCAGTGACTCACCCAACGTCCTATTCGTAATTATGGGTAAATTACCCCCCCTCTCCCCCGCTCGGAACTGTACGACGGTCACACATCGCACCCCGAGGCAGATCTAGCCACCGATTGGAGGGCGCGTGCTGTCACCACACCATTTAAGCTCGCATTTATGGCCTTTTCTACACTTTCTGCGTCCATGTAAGGCCGAGAAGTTTGTGGATAGGGTTATCTTGATTATCGATGGATCGAAAGCAATGGCTTTATCGGTCCGACGATGTCTGAAGAGAAACTCAAGTCTCTCTGATCGTGCCAACGGAGACCAGCCGCTGCATGTCGAACCCTGTCTCATCAGAGCTCGTTGCAGAACACGTTCAAACTATATGCCGCAAACATCGCTGGCTAAGGGCTGTTTCAAACGCTTCCTAGGGCAATGTGCTGCGGTGAAGTACTGCGGTGAAAGGGTCCAAGCCTGCAGCACCTCGTTTCACGTATCTTCGTATCATGAACCTCCGTAGTTCCAATCTTGACGCTTTTCCTGAGCATTATCCCTTGAGTGGATCTGCGGACGGGGGTTTCCGAACCACTAGTGAGGCATTTGAAGGTGCATAAGTTCTGGTGGAATGACGACACCAACCACCGTGTCTGTGAAGATAGTCGATCGTAATCTGCACCACAGAAGGGGACTCTCTTGTGTATACTCAGCATATCTCAAATGAAATGCTCTCCTCCAGTTCCACCGTGCGCACCAAGTCGGCCGTGACTATATGTTTATTCCAACTATGCTTCGGAAAAGCCATTCACATCACTGTCGTCGTGCCTGCATTTAACTCTACCTCTCTTCCGAAGCTTTCCATGGAAGATAGAGGATTATGCCGTTCAGTGATACAAATAGAATGCCGAGTAGGCGGTGTTTAAGGGGTTCTCTGTGATCGGGCAAATGACTTATATCACCCCACGTTCAACTGTTTACATCCATGCCGTACCGTAAGTCAGCGTGTCGTTGAAATTCAGTTCAAACGATGATCAAAAGTACGAACAGGTTTCACGTCCTTGGGAGCTTGGAATCAATTACCTCAGGCTATTTTGAATGGGACCGCGGAGAAGTGAAGGTCGGCGATTCTTGATTGCAAGGGGGATGTTTGAAGGTGAATCGCATTAAATCCTCCTTCGAGTTGCAACAGACACCGTGAAGGAGGCCTAGGAAAGAAGATGGAAATATGGAAATGTGCTAGCTTTCCTTATATGGACTTATTAGTCTTTAAAATAAGATTTAAGGTAATATCAGGCTTATCGGCCAATTTTAAATAGCGGTTAAACGCTCTGCTTCCTCCATAGACTTCGTAGGCAGGGAGCTTGAACCCATACGCCTTCTATGGAAAGCCCGCAGAAAGGTTGTGAGCCAATGGAAAGTTATGATAAATTTAAGGAGATTTAAGGGGTATGGGTTAAGAGGGGTTCGACTGTAAACGGATTATTCAAAACCAGAGGAACGAACGAGTTAGTCTCCAAGTCCATGCTCCCTTTCTGTTTTTTAATATATCGTATGTCTCCTAGTTATTTGTATCGCTGATCACTCCCCAAACTCCGAGTCGTCTTTCAATACTGGATTTCTTCTCTTTTATCCCTCGGGCCTCATGGCTTCAAGCGTCTGAATCGGGGTTTTTCTCATGACTTGTAAACCATCGATGGCTTGCTGCTTCTAGCGAATCTGCTGACCCCAACGCGTTGCTGCTTTTCTGGGACATTCAGGAGCCGAGTCATCACGAAAAGGTCCTGAACTGCGAGCTGAGGATCGGGGCGTCCCTTCATTCAGGAAACCGTGACAGTCAAATAGGGTCACAGTATCCTAGCAAGAACCCCTTCGTCGTCCCTTCGCTTCGTGGCGTTCATTCCCCAAACATGCCCACGTACTAGTACTCCCAGCGTGCTCTGAAAACCGTAGAACCCATCTCCATGGATTGGAGTGGGGGAGACTTCAATTGAAGTTTCCTCGGACGCAGTCAAGAGTGTATACTTGGAGACAGTGGACGTGAACACTGCACCGGTCGTTGGTGGCTCAACTGGTCCCATTATCTCAACATGGAATTGCGGAGGAAGTTGCTGACTCAAATTCAAATTCGAAAGCCTCCTTACCTCTTCCTGGTGTGAATTAGTCCCCTTTGAAGACCCGTTAATGATGGAGCAATTACTGCGATCTTTCCTTCAATACTTGCATTTTCATGTCGTACCATCCTCCCACCTCTCCCGTTGGGCTCAATCCTCCTCCTCCTCCTCCTCCTCCTCCTCCTCCCCTCGCGTCCTGAAAGCTAACCACTCACGTACAACTGCTACCCTCATTTCCACCCTCTTGTACTAGTCGCAATTTGCTCCCTCTTAGCAGAGTAATGACTCCCCGCGACTCCCCACTCTTTTAAGCCTGCGTCTTGAAGCCTGAGGGGGCTTCTTCTGTACATATTCTTCAACACATCTCAGGCGCATTGGATAAAAAGTGCGGAAATCATTGTCTGCAGCCTGCAGTCTGTCCTCTCGCAGACGTATACGTAGACTCCAACTGAAAGGGTCTCCCCCCCTGCGTTAAATAACAGCTATCTAAAGAATGGTTCGTCCCTTCGCGCATGTTGGCGGGCCATATCCCCAGAACTACAAACCCAACACGCGCCAAGTTATCCTTCTCCACTGTTTAGTCAGGCCCAACTTTTTTCGAGAGAAAGAACGCTGTCCTATCCTCGAAATCACGCGGAATTTCCCCTTTATGAGGAAGGACATTTTGGCCGACGCTATCGGGAAATTTTCGACTTCGATTTACCTTTATAGTTTACTGGTGGAATAGTGGCACACTGCTTTCCCATCAAATGCCCGAGCCACGACACGATATGTGCTATGGAGGTGTACTAGTTGTTGGTAACTGTTGTACTTGCTAAAAGAACGTGCTATTTCAGCTATGATTATAGTGCAAGGCGGCATTGTCCATCTCAAGAAATACAAGGTCCAAGAAGATAAGAAATAAAACTAGTTGAAAAAAAAAAAGGTGACACCCAACAAATGTCCATGCTCAAGATACCAAGTCATTATTGCAATTCTCCTCCCGGGTGCTCCTCATCAAGAAATTCATGAGATAATGGTCATGAGACGGCGAGTGTCACGGCAATCGCAAGCAGTAGACCAAAAGCGGATCCAATCGTGGCGTGGACCGCCATAGCACTGCTCTTGTTCGTGCCACCATTCTGGGATTTACTACTGCTCCGGACGGTCGGGGGTAATGCGCTGGCTTGAGCCGTCGATTGCGGGCCGACTTGTCCATTCCCGACCAAAACATACGTCCCATTGCTGGGAATACCCGAAATCGTCACAAAGAGGAATGCAGGTCCAGGCTGGAACAAAGTAGGGTACGGGGGCAGCTGCGCGGTGTGCAGGATAATCGTCCCATCGTCTTGGACAGTGAACGTATTGTTAAGCTGCATGATTCGCTGGCCCATGCTCATGGAATGCGTCACGAAGCCTTGACGTATCAGCCACACAGTCGTGTTTTCTGCCGCCGAGTTTGCATCACCGGTATAGGAGGAAGACGGGACTGTGATATTGAACGGATCACCACCATAGGACAAACTCTTCGGGACATTTCGAGGCGCAGGACGTGTCTTGGCGGAAAAGTAGGGCGGATAGAAATACTCGGCGGTGTATGTCGTGGGGTATTTCGTGGTCAGGTTCACATCAGCACTCGGGTTGGAGCCAGCGACCATAACGGAACCGTCCGGAAGCAACAGAGCCGACGAGTGATACATCCGAGGAACGTTCGAAGAGCTCAAACCAGTGGTCGACCACCGGCTACCTGCAGGCGCGTTCGGGTTATAAATCGCGGGCTGTAAGACAGGGCCAGTGGCAAATGACGAGCCGTATGGCATATTTGCGGCCGACGTGGTCGTCAACGTCCTTTGTCCATAACCTCCCATACCGTATTCGGCGCCGTTGATGACAAGCAGCGTGCCATCAGGAAGAGCAACAAACTGGCCCATCGAGCGGCCAATGGGAAGGCTGTCATCTTGTACATAAGCAGGTGCTGATCCATCTAGAGGTTCAGGGGTGATGCGATGGCATTTGGAAGAGGCCGCAATTGTCCACGGGTCGACTCCTGGATAACTATAATTGCCCCATGAAGCATCATCCATGGCCTGGCCGCCACAGAAAATGATGGTTGGATTGTAATTATTGGCAGGGGTCAAAGGTAACATTGCGTTCGCTCCCGACGCAGGATATACTCGAACAATCTGATCTGGCATGTCGGGCAGCGTGGTCTCAGTGTTCGAATCGTAATCCCAAAGAGCTGGTAGTAGTCAGTGTGCGGGATCAAGCAAAGAGACTGCGTTGGCTCAACTAGTTGAATAATTGGCCTGAACAAACATCTTTCCAGATCGCATGAGGTATGTCAGGGCGTATGCATTGAGTCCGCTTGTTTTCACCATAAAATTCATGATTTGAGGAGATTGGGATGATGGTGGGAAGAGTTCATAGGTGGGTTCTGCAGATCCACCTTCGTACGTAGGGTCGACGTTCGGAGTGAATCGGTTGATGAAACCCCCAGTGGTAAACCCGCCGATGAGCACGACCGATCCATTAGCCAGCGCTTCTGCCGCGGGATACCAGCGACGCTTTGCCATTTGGAGACCGTTTGCTGCGTCATACCAAGTACACGGGGGAGATGCAACGTCTCCATCGCACGAGGTAATGATGCGAATGGCACGGGCGCCGCTATAATCACCGTAGGTTGGATCAAATGCAGTGGTCGAACCAGGAGCGGAATTATCGCCGTTAGGACCCACAGCATCGTTCCCGCCAAAGACAGCGAACGACGCATTAGGAAGATGCATTCCGGCTGCGCAAAAAGTGTTGGTCTGAACATCTACGGGCGTCGCGGTCCGTGAGTTAATATCCCTGTACCGCATTATTTGAGAACGGGTAGACACGTAATATATATCAGAGTGAATGACTCACCAGACCGAAGCCCAAGCGGAATGACCGTTGATTTGGTGACTATTACCCTCGACTTTGTCAAGAATGTAAACCTTGTCGGAGCTACCAATAAACATCTGGGACGGATCGGCACGAGAGAGATAACGAAAGTAAGATGGGGGCACACCATCATGGCGCTGACGAGGGTGTCTCCTGTGACGACGAACGAGCCAGGTGTCTGAGCAAAGGCGGAGGGAACCGCGAGGGCAAAGGCGAGAAAGGAAGAGAGAAGCATGAGGAGGTCAGAGAGAAAGGGAAGGAGGGAAGGAGAAGAAGAGAAAGTGTGGGGGAGACAAGGAGAGACTGGACGCGCCCTCGAGGGGAAGAGCAAGGGAAGGGGGAAAGGTTGAAAGCATCCACAATAAATAGAGAATCGCAGAGAAGAGATGCGACCTGCCGGAGCGTCCGAAGCACAGCGTTAATTACAGCCATTAATTATCGGTCAGTCAGAGCTTTCATCGATCAGGCACGGCGTTTTAATGCACAAGAGACGAGACAGAGACCCGCGTGGCGCAACCACCACATCTTAATATCGTCCGGGCGTTCAACGCCGGCTGGGCTGACACCGATGCATTCAACTTTTGTGACACTGCCGTCACGTCACATCACCGCCGCAGTCGCTCCTGGGCATGGATACCTTGGCTTGGCTTGGCGCAACTCGCGATCGTATCCTGTTTCTGTTTCAGGCTTTTTGCTATATCCTCTTGTAAACGTACTTTTCTCGAGACACTGGTAGCGCATCAATTTCCATTTCCGCCAGTGGTTCCGGATCTCCGAATTCTTGTCCTCTGCTTACAGCGATCGCCGTTTGTGGAAGGTCATTTTCTTTTCTTGACAATCTGTGAAAGCCTTTCTTCGACGGATGCCCCCGAGGTCCTCTTTGTGCATGTGTCTGTATCTTATTGCAGTCCGTTAGCTCGGTGTATGCCAGCCATTAGGTCAATGCGACCTTCGGTTTCATGTGTCGCGATCCCCTGGCCCTTCATGATCCCGATTCACGGCGACGTGCCACGTCGCAGCGTTCATCGTCTTTAAAACCTTCCCTGATTCACCCCCCGCTTCTATTTCCACGAACGTGAAGTTTCCCCGGTTTTCCGAGCGCCGACGTCTCCCTTTCCGCACCCCAAGTTGACTTTTCGAACTACCCCAATCTTCACTTAGGTCATCTGCTGTGCCGGGCCATTCTCCTCGTACGCGAAAGTCCGCGGGAAGCGGGAAAACGAAAACCTTGGCTTGGCTGCGCTCGTTTGGAACGACCAGAACCCGTTTTAGGACGCGAGAGAGGTTTTTCCGCTGGCACTTTTTGCATCCATGAGGGTTGGCTGGGTCTTTTCATCAATCCGTGGTGGTCGCTTGTATTTCTTTGAGGCAAAAGAGGGACAAAGTGGAGATATGTAGAGCTGACAACCTGAGTTTCACTGTTGGACTGAGATGTCACGTCTTGGGCGAGGTTTTGCATCCATTCTTCCCCACCCTCTTCTAAACCAGGGAATACAAGCACCTCACTTGAAGTGGGAGTGATTTCCGTCAGTGCCACTTGAATGGTATGTAAGAGTCGAGCATGTGAATGGCGGTCTGTAGGTATAACTGACGTCCAACGCCCTTTTCCTGGTGCTTGAATAGGCAGCCATCCCTCCTCTCGAAACTTATGACGATATTGCGGAGTCCGTTTTCGACGCCTTTGCATATGTCGACCTCCCGTCGCTCATCAGGCACAGCATCTCGAGAAGCATTGGCACTCGTATGTGGTAAGCATATCTCTCAATCCTGATGACATCGTCGAGTCAATGTACCTCGAGGTTGATGCAGATGAGTGATCCGTTGTATAAATGCCGATCATCACGCGGAATGGCGTTATCAGCAGCAGCATGGTAATTGGAAGTTGTTCCATACCTTTACGTTCGATGCTCTCGGATGTACGAGACATGAAGAATGAATCGCGTGTACGATTCAGAGGGGGCATGATAGATTTCTTCGAGGTCTGGGGTATCGATGGTAATTGGCCGCATCGTGACGTACTAAAGAACCCCTCCCACAATAAACGCTGCATACCCCGAGGCTTTGATCCGGATTATTGAGGATGGTACCACATGGAGGCCCGGGGAAGAACCGCACACGTAGAACTTTGGTGTTGAAATTCACGGTCGCTTGCGTAAGTTGACGTAATAGCTTGTAGCTTACTACTACTACCCCCTCTCCGCATCCTCATCTTCAACTATCACCATAGTGTCCGCACAAAAAGAAAATTTATCATGCCGTCCGATGCACCGTCATCTGCAGGCGACGTCGCCCTCTACTTTCTGGCAATGTAAGTAAAAGGACCCCTTTTATGTGTGTGTTAAATCTCCTTCCTGAGATGGATCTCTGCCAGATTTCTCCCACCCGTGGCTGTGGTCCTCAGTGAGTAGGAAAAATAAAAATAATTCCCAATTACGACGCACGATGCGTGTGCGTCGTGACGTCGTGCTTGTGACCCCTAGCTGATCATTATTAGAACGCGGATGCTGCGCAGGTAAATGGAATTTTGTAGCGCCGGATCCATCAGACAGGCGCTGATTCTCAGACCCGGAACAGACGTTTGGATAAACATCGCACTCTCGATTCTCGGATGGATTCCTGGCGTATTTCACGCTTGGTAAATCCTACGCCGCGCCTGCGCCACGACGGGCACGCTCACGTGACATCCCCAGGTATATCATCTCCAAAACCCAAGGCACCACCATATGAAATCGATGCCAAACGCAATTACATCCCAGGACGACATCCACACATCCGTGTATCGATAATAAGAAATCCGTATTTACGCGTACTGTACAATGATAATACTTGACTCTTTCTTCTTCGTACCGTTTCATACACTGTAGCACTATGTCAAACTTTTCGAGCCTTGAAACTTGAAGGAGAGTACCTGCGCGCAATAAGAATGAGCTTTTTGTACGCGTCAAGGATAGCTTACCGAGTCACAGAACCGGATGGAAACGGACTTCGCATTCCCTTCGCTCCACGGCACCCGCTGGTGCCCGTAATGGGTTTTAGGTGGGTGCCGCGTGCGTCGGCGTGCGAGGTCACACGGCGCCTGCAGAATCCTCCGTGTCATTTTTCACGTTCACCGTAGGACGTACAGTCGAAGACAGCAGTCCGACAGTGCCTTCGTGTGCCAAGTGAAGGTGCAGATCATTCAAGCGAACATCATCTGATTCGGATTCGAGTGTCGACTCCAAAACCTGCAGCTGCGCAGACTCGAAGCCTCTCGAATCGAGTGCACGATTCTGCAAACGGGCCACCGGCCCTTCTTCGCTTCTCAACTCGGGGAGTTGCAAAGAAAGAGACGGCGGCGAGCCTTCAAACCTCTTCTCACGCACAAAGCGGTTCGAGGCGATGGACTCCGTCTTTGCCGTCACGAAATCCTTTAAAAAGAAAAACGATGATCGCACCGGGAAATCCCACTTTCGAGCAATTTATTAAAGTGATTGCGGGCGCACCGAATCGACCTTGATAGATGGTGAACTTTTGATAGAAGGCACCTTGAAGGAGATCTCGTTGACGCGGTATGTCTGCAGGTCATCACCCATCACAAGTTGAAATTGTGAGAGGTCTGTTTCCACTCGTGGTACGAAGACCACGTCGGCTTCTGAACGAGCGGGCCGAGGGAGCCAAACGGTGATTTCGAACGTGACAGTGAGATCGTCGTCGTTGCCAACATGTGTCGGGGGTGTCTATCATAGTTACAGTATCGCCCATGAAAACGGTGTCGTGTTATATATGCAGCTTATAATAAATACGCGCAGGGGGGACAACTTTGAACTGCGTAGGTAAGAACTCACCAAGATGCCGATGCCACGTTCGCCCTCATCTCGACGCAGCGCACATACAGTCCTCGCCTCCAGCGCGCTTTCCGATCTGTAGAAAGCCTGGACTTCTACTTCGACGGCGTCAGCGCTACCAGCCAGCGCAGACTCTGCAAAGCGCACGACGCCGGAAGCGTGTACGTTGTGCGATAACAGGAGCAGCGTCTTGACGTCGATAGCAGGCAGTACGAAACGTGTGTGCTTCTGGAATGGTTCGGGTCGTCGTCCGGGCGGAACTTGGTCGGGAGCAATTGGTTCCCATTGTGCCAACTCGGCACAACTGAGGAGTGCACGTCGACCCTAATCTCGGGAATTGAGGCCAACAAGATATTCCCCGCGAAAGAAAGGGGCTCACCCAGTAGGTCTCGTAGGTCTGTACGAGATAACTGTATATGTCCAACGCGGAGAAGATGAGGACGTAGATGATCAGAACAATCAGGACGCGCTCGAGTCGATGTGTTTTACGAATCGCCATCGAAATCGAGGTAAACGCCGAGTCTACTGAGGACACCCCTGGAGCTGGGGATAATGATAACGGGCTCCCCTCCAGTTTGGAGGAGTTATGGTTTTGAATGCCATGGCCGGTGCCTCATGACCGAGGAGCAAATATCGCCGATTCGATGCTAGTAACTATTTGCTAGCGGATAAACTGAAAGGAGAATCTATGAATCTATGGATGTAGGCACCTGATATACCGATAACGTACGCGTGGGACGCTCAGCTAGGTCCTGGTGAAGGGTGGATCACGAGGATACGGTTTTATCAACACCGTGACTCAAAAAAGTGCATCGCCTACAGGAATGGTCATCCTAGGATAAAACCGCAACCAGGCTTTTGGCTCCAACTCCCACTTGAAATTGAATCGTGCATTCCCCTCCCACCTTCACACACCACCGTGACACTCGAGCCAACGAGCCAAAAAGCATTCACACTTGGGGAAGGAAAACGTCATGATGACACGGACAACCCAACTGACAAAGGAAGGAAGCAAAGGAAACGATAAACACTCTTGATCCATCCACCTGCATCTTTACGGCGTTATAGCTTACGTATCGTGAAAATGCCACGACCGGGTGACCGGGTAGGATCACGCAAATTCACGTACTTGCGCCAGTGGCCCTTCCAAGGACAGGTACCCAGGTACCAGGACTCAGGTTGCTGTCCACTTTCGACAGTTTGACTCGAGACAGATAAGTACATCTCACAGCCTCTAGACACTGCGCCATTTGCAATGCAATGAATCATTTACAATCATCCATATTCTGAGCGTTCAGCGCACTGTCAGAGCTTCCCTTCCTTCGTTCCCCTACTACTTCTCGCGCCCATCGCCTCCTAGTCTCTCCTTTCCTCTCCTCGGATCCCAAGAGAATGGGTAGACTCATTCCATTCCAATATAAGTGACCCTAGCTGCCGCAGCAGCCCATGTGCATGTTGCGATCGGCAATGCGATCGGTGCGACGAGCGCGGACTGATCGCGCAAATACGTACAGTCGAACCTCTCTTAACCCATACCTCTGATAACCCATAACCCCTTATATCCCATAGCTTGAGCTGTCCACCGACTTGGTTTGCAGGGAATTGCATACCATAACCCATAGGTCCGCAGTAACCCATAACCCATACCCCTTTGGGCCGCCAC
>QLPC01011825.1:6972-65885 GCA_003314055.1 Lactifluus hygrophoroides | reverse complement strand
GTTGATGAGAATGAGGCAATTTGCCGAAACACGAGGTGGCGTGCATTACCTTTTTGAGTCACTGTAATAGAATCTGTCAACCCGGTTGCGCCTCTTGTGTGGGGTTGAGGACGTGTTACAATTGGCCAGGAACAGGAACTCGAGTATGACTCGGGTGGTCGATGAGGTGTGTATTCTATCATACATATAGCTGTCTCTCACATGATCCCGTATCTGCTTCGCAGTCTGGGCCACTGGCACTTGGGCTATTACATCCTTAGCTGATTCCAGTAATGGCACCACGCATAACACGAGGCTGCAACGTGCATGTATGCTAGGGCGCACTAGGGCCAACTTATTGCCGTTGACATCAATTCAATGGGCATTCTAGCTATCGTGATGGCCGGCGCGACCTCACAGGGATTTCCGTCTTCTTGTGGAGTCCCGGCCATCCTCACCTAGTTCCATAGAGATGACAAACTTTGCATAAGCTACTAGGGAGCCACGCGCACACCTGGGAGGGGGATAGTAAACCAGAGCAAAATCGAAAAGCTAAAGTCAAGTATCATCCTGATTTTTGAGCAACCCTCAAACTAGGGTCTAACATATCTTTAATCCTGGATTCGATTACGTTCGGGCTAAGTTACGAGTCCTTGGATCCTTGGATCCTTACAAATGGGCACCGCCCGGCGTACCCCTGAACACGTATACCGATCCCGTCCCCCGCTTGATGCATTCTACTTCCCTTTTTCAAACAAATCCGGTGACTAGTGGTGATGTCACCTAGGGTACGCCCAGGTTCGTGGCACACTGCAACCTCGTGTAACATACGCCGCCGCCTCGTGTTTAGAGCCTCGATACGGCAGCTGATTACTGGGGAAATTTGTGGGATCTTGTTAGCCATTCTGCTTTATAAGCGATGCGTCTTACACGGCCAGAAGCAACAAAACTGATTTCCACATATCCATGTCTACCCTCTCAATATTATTTACCCAGATCGCGACCTTACTGAATCCCTCTGCGCTATGAACCAAGCAGTCGAACTGTATGACCCTAGTACTCACACGCCCCCACATAGTAGTTTCCTACCGGAGAACATATCTTGCCATCCCAACATCGGTTCCCTCCTTACTCCAACTTCAGGTGCCAGAGCCTTCCATCCTCAGTCTCGACCCTTCTCGGATGAAAGACAGGAGAACCCTTGTTTGGTTCAAACCCCTGCGTATGTTCTCGTTCCTCAAGCCAGTGCACAGGCAGGTCCACTAGTTAGCTGCGGGTATGCACACTGTATCAACCACCTTATATGTTCAGGAATATCCCGCTCGAGACCATATATGTATATGGTCTACTTTCTCTCGGACTGCTGATGAAAGAACTGCGGTGCAATGCCCTGGATTCCCCATGCTCTACGGCACAGGGCTCTCGACCAACCACCGTCCTTCGGACTCGCACAGGATTATGCTCAACTCGGTATAATGCTTCTTTAAATGGTTTTTGACTGTTCTGATCCTGTGTATACAGTCCGTTCCTGCTTCATATGTACCAATGGATTTCACCTTGCCAGGGGCCGGAGGTTACGGATTGGGGCCAATCACCGCCAACAAGTCCTCACCGGCCTCACCGACCAGTTGGCGGGGGGGCGATGTGTCGACAAGTCCTGGTTTGGACAAAGGGCGTCAATGCAACTGTTCCGTCACCTCACCTTCGTCCAACCACCGACAGAGCAGTCTAGACCACACCTGTGACCCTCCTGCCGCCATTCTATGGGCTCAAGTGCCCTCAACACGCGCAGTCCCGATCACGCCTCAGTTTTCAGTCACATCGGCCCTCCGGGACTTTCCCTGCAATTCACTTACGGCTCAGCATGGAGGCCAAATAATCTCACGATACCCCCACCAGAGGCTCCCGCAGATGGGCCGGGAACCTGTCGCAGCGTCTGTGTCTCTGGGTCCTACATCGTCAGGTCAATCACGCCGCTCACAGAAAGCCTCCAAACGGACGTTCCCGTGCGACATATGTCATAATGAGTTTGCACAGCCTCAAATTCTGAATCGCCATCGACGGGAGATACACGAACCTATGCGGTGTGCCCATTGCGGCTCCTTCAAGCTAGGCAGGTGGTACCTGTATCGCGATCACCTGAAAAGGAAGCACCCAAAGCTCAATATCGAGCAGGCGATGCGCGAGGCTATGGAGGCCTATCAGGGGAGCACCATAGCCTCACAGCGTTTGACGCATCCCCTGCAGAGGTCCCCCCGCTCGAAGGGGAAAATTTCACAAGCAAGTACACGTCCTCCTTTGCAGAGAGTTTAGCCCGTTTAGTCCATTTACGCCATGGTTGCGGTGTCCGAGGCACAAGGGCCGGCATGTACAGCTTAGTAACCCGGGAAGTAAGTATTGTCCCGCTGTTTATCTCTTCTTGATACAGCCTTTGAGGGGAGATTCGGTGGAATAATCCCAGGGCTCTCCAAACATCTTGTGCACATGATTTCACGTCTTTTTTTTTGGGACTAGCGTTGACGCTATCTTCCCATGCCTGTACACTATCTATAGACTATGACCCGAACTGGCCCTCGTGTATTCTTCACGTAGGTCGAGTCACGGTGTTCTCTTTCGCGTCCCTTGTTGTTCGTCTTGGTGGACCGGACCGTCTGTTACACTTTACACTGACTTGTGACCGTGGTCTATCAACTGCTCTCAGATGTAGCACACAATGCCGTCCATCCCGTTGCAGTAGTCAATACTCAATACTCAAATTAAACACATTCAGTCTGGTGACTACTGTGCATGGCCACAAACCGAATAAGAGGGATGCGGAGGTAAGTCGAAGAATGAACTCGGGCGTTGCGGCATCACCGAAGGATGCGCTCGTTGTGCGGATTTTAAGAGCATGACGCCGTCACGCGAACATGATGGCCGCGAAGGGTGACATGGTGACAGACCGAGGTAGATCGACCGCAGTGTGGTGCGGTTCAGGTTCGCACTTGGGTGCACCGGGTTCGAGATTTAAAAAAAGGCTCACGTTCACGGAGGTGATGGACAGTGAGAGATTGTTAGATGGGCGGTTGAGCCATCGACAGCATGTCCGAGCTTCAGTTGCCGCATCTGCTGCGTCTATGCCTTCACAAGGTGGCCGACTTCCACGCCATGGGGCCATGCAACGCAGGACGATGACATGACACTTATCGGGGTGCGTTCCCAAGTGCTAGGCATGGGGGCAGATCCTTGAGAAGAGGTTTGTGTTGTTGTATGCGCTGCCGTCGAGGCGTTGATGAACTCATCGGCGAAGCGCTTCCTGCCCTTGCCTCAAGAGATATCTGGCTCAGGGGGGGGGGGGGTTGTATGTGTTCTCCTTGGTAGAAAAATCGACCATGGGGCATACGAGGTGCATGAGTGGGGTACAGCGGAGGGTATGGCCCGTATGGGACCGGGGCTGGTTCCGCGTTGACGCGTTGACGCGTTGACGTCCTGTGCGGACTTGTGAAGAGTTAGGAAGTTGAGCGCTGCAGTTCTGGAAGGCGTTTGGAATTTTGGGGTCAGAGGTCCATGCGGGTGGCAGTGACTCGGAGTCGGAGGTAGTGGAGGGGATCCGCTGGGGTGGGGTGGAAGGTGCCTCTATCCAGCAGACGGTGTCGTCCTGGACTTCCTTAGGTTTTCGGAGCTCCGTTTTGATGCGAAGGTCGCTTTGCACGAAGAAATTTGAAGAACGGCCAGTTTAGATCGAGGTCTGGATTGAGATGGACTGCAGTCACGGTGAGACCTAGATGCAGAGGAAGGTCCGGGTCCAGGGGGCTTGATGGTGATTATGGCCGCTTAAACGACGACGAAAGCCGGTTCAATCTCAGGAACCAGGGGGTT
The DNA here is from genome assembly GCA_003314055.1 of Lactifluus hygrophoroides. Classification (NCBI taxonomy): domain Eukaryota; kingdom Fungi; phylum Basidiomycota; class Agaricomycetes; order Russulales; family Russulaceae; genus Lactifluus; species Lactifluus hygrophoroides. Next base: position 62,048 of record QLPC01011825.1, on the reverse strand, counting down.
GATGATGAACGGCAGATGGTTGTGTGCTCGGATACGGAGGTCACTACGGATAGCGAGAGCCTACTGATTCCAATGGAGGCGAGGAGGCGGGAGACAGGATTCCCTCCATGTTCAGATGGAGAGTTTATGCAGCGTTGCTGGGCGAATGGAGGAGACCGAGACCGAGACCCCGCGTTTTGGTAGCACGCCGACCCGGGCATACTGTATGCATGATGCACGATGGACCGAGGGTCACGGTGTACAGTGTCACCGAAGGGTGCTGAAGGAGGTGCGCGGTATGGACGGCGAGCCGGGCTCACTAATTTCAGTGACATTCCCGGGTACTAAGACGCAGACGCCCGGGCTTCACCATTTCGTGACACGGTGCCAGAGGTCGTCAAGCTCAGGGCTGGAGCTCAGACGCTCAGACATCAAGGATGGCCCAAAGACGAGAATGGCCTATTCACTGCATTCAGTTACGACTACTAGTAGTAGGACTATGGAAACATTTGCACAGCCCCTTCTTCCATCACTGCTGGAGGCACACAGTCACGACGTGACACTGTACACTGTAGTCTCGTCCCCAGCCGACGTTCCCAGTCCAACTTACAAACAGAGCCAGTCGGAGTTGTTGTCGGACTCTGAACGATGTGAAATTCTGAAATTCTGAATTCTGAATTATAAAAATTCTGAAAAAATGATAAGAGGACGTCAGGGGGACGTCTCATTCCCAGCGGTTCCAGCAGCTTCAACGATGCATCAATGACGAATCTAGCTACAGTAGTGAATGAGCAACGACGAGCGAGCGGCCACTCCCTACACTTTCTCGTGCTCCGTCGAATGCATAGCTCCTCTGCCACCTCTGCTGCTCCCCAACCGAAATCATCCATCGCACGGCTAACCGGTAAATACAATGTGCGCAAGACGGATGCGTGGGCACTAGGTATAAGTTAGTCACAGTCCTCTACGCACTCGCCACCCGCTCGCGGCAGTTTGACCCACCCTCATCGCTCGACATGACCCCTGCACTGACAGATAGTGAGACGTGGCGTGCGCGCCGCGGGGGGAACTGCGTGTCGTGGGTGGTGAGTATGGTGAGTCGTCCTGGCCCGTCCCCTCTTCCCCGACGACGACCAAAGCGATGACTGAGGAACCATCAATAGAAAGCGAAGGATCTGGTGGCAACGACCTCCATGAGCATACAATCGTGCGCATCGCGCCCGTGCGGAATTTGGTCGCGAGGCCGCTGCTCGTGAGAGATCCTCGTCGCCGGGTGCGCGTCAGTGTGCTGTGGGACGAACCTTGGATATGCCCGTGTTTACACCATCTCAGGGTTCAGAGCCCCAAACAACTTGATATATATTGAACATCTAAATTGAGAGCTGAAAAGAAGTTACTGCAATACCTATTGGAGTGAAGAAAAAAATTACTAAAAAAGGATGGATCCACAAGCTTGAAATTTAGTCATCTCTCTTTGTTCCACTCTCTACTTACAGTACAAGATTCGTTTGTTTTTTCTTGTATGTGACCAAATTTTCTGGTGCCTCCGTGCATCTCAACTTTTTTTTGTTCCCACCGATTGCTGTGTAATTGTCACCGACGCACGGCTGAAAATTCCGATCAAATGGCTCATTATAAACTGCTTCATGGAGTATTTGTGTTGCGCTTCTCGGACATCTGTTGGATCTTTTCCCCATTGATTTATCTCAGAACTCCTAGTGCGTAATAGACGTCACTTTAGTTGCAATATATGGGAGGGATGACTCCAGAGTTTTGGCCTCATCAGCACGGGACCCGCAATACGCAGCAACCGTTGTCCTAGGTTCCCATTCAAGGTGGTGGTGCCCCGGTCCTCGCGGGGTCAAGCTGCTCAAGCCGTTCCACCATCGAGCTTCTGATTCGGAGACATTTTTTTTCGAGGACGAGGTCAAACATTCAACGTAACTTATGTAAGGGTACTACCGATGACACGGTAACAAGATCAGGTCGATTAGTTCGGAAGTTCGGATGACTCAGATGACCGGGTTGAATGTCATAGTCATCGTTAACGTTGAGTTACTACTGACGAGATAACTGGCGAGATGTGAAACATAAACTTGAACAAGATCTGCAGGATGATTGACAAATGGCTATCAGACGTACCCGCCCGTTATTGGACGGGCAGTTGGGTCGCTGAAATGGATCCGGATACAGTAGGCACTGAACAATAACAGTTGGCACCCTTACGACAGTTTCCGTTTGTGCTTCAAACTATGCCCCATCAGGAGTAGCGTACGTAGTAAGTTACCCCATCAGAACAGTATACAGCGACAATGTATGGAAAAATGATCCATACGCCACATACAGTATATAGTAAGTATGCGACGGATCCCCCGATAAAAATATGGTTTTGCTCCTTGTGGGAAAGGATCGACAGGGGCATCCACCGAACTTCTAATGGGCGGTAGATGGCAGATAGACATGGCAGAATTGAAAATTATGGCCCCCTTTCCTTGGGTCTCTGCCCTGACCTTTGAAGTTTTTTGCGACGGATGTCAAATGTCATCGGGAGACTGTTTTGATCGCGCCCGTGTGACTCGAAGTCGCCGTCAAGTTGATGACTTATCCACCTGATCATGATCGGATTGACAAACCCACGATGAGCGCAGTGCAAGTGTGTCTACACGCCCAGTTGAGGGGCACTTGTGACTTTGTAGAGAGATAGACCAAATCTAAGCTCCAAATGGCGTTCGAAGCGTTCCCGTTCGTTGAGAGCGTGCGAAACACGTCAACAGAATGCTGCGCAGGCGCACATGGTCCAGTATCATTTCTTCCTTCATCCAACAAAAGCTTCCTGGTGGATAGACGTCACTCTGTCCAGTTCGCAATAGGTGACGTGGATAACCCCAGAGTTTGGAGCTCATCAGCACGGGACTCCGAAGGGACAGCAGCAACATGTCCTAGGGTCCCGTTTAAGTTAGCGGTGCTAGTGTTTTCGTATCAAGTCGATCCGTCATTGACCGGAATATTGACTTTCTGATCTCAAAACAAGTTTTCGTGGAGAGAACAGAAGCAGCAAGTCGGCGCTTGAACTGCACTTCCGAGCCTTCACGTGGCCCAGATTGGGAGGCTACCAGTGACGTCATAGTCTCGGAATTTGGTGATCAGTAGCTCGTCATGTGGCAATTCCAGAAGTACGTTATCGAGTTATCGTTTGTTGAGTTAATGGTATCACTGGCGGCGAGACGCCGAAACAAGATGCGGGGAGACGTGATGGACCAAGAGAGTGGACTCGAATCTACAGTATGTGGCGCGCATGACGCATCATCCTGGAACCCAGGATGATGCCGCGACCTGGTCACCTGGATACACACGGAACACTGAAACTTGACCCAACTGCATTGACAGGAGCTTCTTTTCAATGTACGACTCGGAGCCCCGCACCTCCTGCCAGTGCAACAGAATCTCCACCATTGATTGGCGCGATAACGGTGAAAACGCATTTTCTCCTCATGGAAAGGATCCTTAATTCAAGTTAACAGGTAGTCGGCTCGGCGGCCTTACTGTAGCACTAGTACGGACAGAATGAAGATGGCACCACTTATACGTAAAGAGTTGGGTATGGTCAACGCACGTTTCTCCGTTTCAACCTGGTAGTGCGAGTGAGCGAGTCACGGGACTCACGGCGAATTTTTCAGTGGTTGGGACTGATGAGATCTTCTCGTCTGATATTGACATGTTTCACAGCTATCTTTTCTTTATCAATGGGAAAGGCTTAGGCGCCTTTTGTCAAGCAAAGCGGCCAGTTTTCCGCCGACGGTCCGGGGAGTGTGGGGAAAAACAATACAGTAGCGTTCACCGGCAAACGCCACACAACGCCATCTGTCGCCAAGGTGTTTTCCACGAGGTGTCCCACTACTACTAGCCCAATCGCTCTGCCCCATCTGGAAGACCTGGGCCCAGACCCCCGCCAACATCACAATAGAGTCCGTCGAGTCGGTTGCGCCGCTGGTGTGGAAGTAAGAACATATTGCAGTTGGTCAGGAACAGGAACTCGGATATGACTCTGGTGGTTGATGAGGTGTGTCTCATCCGAATAACGGCCGTTCATATGATCTCATGTCTAGGCCGCTGGCACTTGGGCTATTAATCCGTAGGCCCACACAACACGAGGTCTCAACGTGCACGTATCCTAGGGCGCACTTGGGCCAACTTACTACTATTGACACCAATCCAATTCAATGAGTATTCCGATTTCCGTCTTCGTTTGAAATACAAGGTCCCGGTCATCCTCACCTAGTTTCATGGGAATGGTTTCTCACCTCTGCTCTGCACAAGCTACTTGGAAGGCACGCGGGGGGGGGAGGGGGTCCATACCTTGATGCCTCCATCACTGTGCTCCGCTTTGGCGGCTTTGCGTACCGAGTTTGTCTTAGCTCTTAAGTATTCCACGGTCGCGGTAGACCGGAGCAAAATCGAAGACTGACTACAAGTGTCATCTTTATTTCTGAGAAACCCTCCAATTGGCGTCTGACATATCTTTAATCCCGGATTGGCTTAGGTCCGGGCAAAATTACGATTCATTGGAGCCTTGCACAGGGCGCCGCCCGGGTCCGTGAACACGTATACCGTTCCCGTCCCCCATTCTACTTACCCAATTCAAACACACCTTGTGACAGCGGTGCTATCATCTGGGGCACTCCCGGGTTCGTTGCACCTACAGCCTCGTGTAACAGATACACCCCCTCGTGCCTCGTGGAAAGAAAGCCCGATACAACAACTGATTACTAACAACGAAAGTAGGATCTTGTTTGCCCTATTTTGCTTTATAAGTGGCGTATCTTACGCTGGCCAGAAGCGCAAGACCCAGTTCCCCCACATCCATGCTATTATTTACCGAGATCGCGCCCTCGTTGAATCGCAATGCACCTCGCGGCCGATCTGTATGCCCCTGCTCCCATCCCCCGTGCAGGAACCTTTCCTCCTCAAACTCAGCCCTTCTCGCATGAAGGGCAAGTGAACCTTTTTTTGGCCCATACCCCTGCGTATGCCCTCATTCCTCGAACCAGTGCACAGGCAAGTCCATTAGTTAGCCGCGATGTATGCCCCCTGTACCAATGAACTTATATTCTTAGGACTATCCTGCTCTTGGCAATAAATGGTCTACTTTTGTTCGGAGTGCTGATGAAAGAACTGCGACACAACCCACGCTCTACGGCGCAGGGCTCGATGCCACCCGGCGTCCTTCGGACTCCTCACACAGGATTACGCCCAACTTGGTATAATGCCTCTCTAAATGTTTTGGACTACTCTGATCCTGTATATACAGTCTGTTCCTACCTCAAATATGCCAATGAACCCCACCCTGCCGGGACCCGGAGGTTCCGGATTGGGGCCGGTCACTACAAAAAAGTCCTCGCCTGTCAATTGGCGGGGTGATGTGTCAACAAGCACTGGTTTGGACAAGGGGCATCAATGCAAATGTTCTATCGCTCGCTCTCCTTCGTTCAACTCCAGACAAAGCGGTCTAGACCTCACCTATGGCCTCCCTACTGTCATTCTACAGGGTCAAGCGCCCTCAAAACGCGCTGTCCCGATTACGGGTCAATTGTCAACCACATCAGCCCTGCCCCGCAATCTGCTTATCGCTCAGCATGGAGGTCAAATGATATCACAACACACACCCCAGCAGCTACCGCAGATGAGGGAACCTGCTGCATCGTCCGTAACTCTGGGTCCCACGTCGTCAGGTCGATCAAGCGGCGCACAGAAAGCCAACAAACGGACCTTCTCGTGCGACAAATGTCATAAAGAATTCGCACAGCCTCAGGTTCTGAACCGCCATCGACGGGAGATACATGAACCTATGCAGTGTACCCATTGCGGCTCCTTCAAGCTAGGCAGGTGGCACCTGTATCGCGATCACCTGAAAAGGAAGCACCCAGAGCTCAATATCGAGCAGGCGATGCGTGAGGCTATGGAGGCCTATCAGGGGAGCACCATAGCCTCACGACGTTTGACACGTCCACGGGTATCCTTTTCTGCGACTGAACACCATCGATGGGATCGCGATGACCCCCTTCCCGGGACCCTCGGCTCGAAAGGGTCAAATTCACGGGCGAGCGCACGTCCTTTGCTGAGGATCGTGGCCGATTACGCGGGGGTGGCTGTGTCCGAGGCGCCAGGGTCGCCACGCACAGCTTAGTAATTTGTCCCGTTGTTCGTCTCCTTTTGATACAAGCCGATGCAGCATTGGGGGTTGTTCGGCGGAATCCTGGTGCTCTACAAACGTCTCATGCCCATTATTTCACGTATTTCCGTTGGTCTAGTCGTTACAGTAATCAAAAGAGATTGTGTGTCTTGGTGTACTGGACCGTCTGTAGCACTGACTCGTGAATATAGTCTATCTAGTGCTCCTTCCAAGCAGTCGGATTCATAGCTATGCAAGACTCTTTTCTAATCGGACACGTGATAGGAGGAGGTAAGTTAAGTGAGCAAGATGGCTTGGCATGGCTTGGCACGGAGCTCAGCCCGCTGTGTCTGTCAACTCATCCCATATCACATCTTTTGCGTTGTCACATGCCACTTATGGCCATCTGGCACTCTTTGTAACGCGTGCACAGTCGGGGGATGAAATTGATCGGCAGCAGCGGCACCTCAGATGGCACAGTATGGTCGGTAAAAACGTAAGCTATACTAGGATAATAGGATTGTCCGTGGTGATGCGGCCTCTGAAATATCCCTGCTCTGCAACTCACTTCAGTCACCATAATTTCAAGGCACCGAAAGCACTGCTCAGGCCTTCCGCGTCACCGCCTTGATTTGATCATTGTTTGATCATTCTCCAAGGAAGAGTCCCCGGAGAAGTTTCGGTTCAACTTCATCCTGGATTCAGGTCCGCCTGATGGTGTTTGAAACGCCGTTATTACACCAGCGTCTAGATGGTCTAGTAGCTTGTGCTTGTGGTCATCTGTCGGTGAAAGCAGGGATGTTATTTGGGGTGTGCACCGTTTGATTTCTCTCATATTGTTACTTACCCCCACTGCCCAATGCTTGCCAGTCACAACATCCCCATGAACGCTACGCTCAGCATGCTACTTCGCGTCTATATAGGCGCAATTTATTCTGTAGAGCATAATAGAGGCTCTAGGATATGGATGTTCTGGTTTCCCACTCGCGAAGCAGTTGCGAATATCTGGAGGTACGTTTTTCCCGTTGTCTCTTATGGTGTGTGATTACAAAAAGACCTTTCCTCGCCCCATTGTCCCCATTCCTCTAGCTCTTGACATACATCATAACCCTTGGCTCCCACACGGTCTTAACCCCATGGTGCGTGGCGGAAGAGGCCGACAGAGTATCCCAGCACCATTATACTCAACAGGCGGGACCATGTCGTTGATTACAATTTGGAGACAGGAAACAATTAGTTGTTTCCATGCCTTGTTTCTACTACTACTGCTTGTGCCTAGAGCAGCACGCATTGTACCGGATGGTACGGAGCACTGTTTCACACTTTTTGCACTACTTCTGATCGTTCTCAGGCTCTCTGATCGCATCATTTTTAACGGGTTACCAAGGTACATACGCACAACCACTCCTTAATTATCAACACCACTGGCACACCAGCATTTGCACTGATCATCCATTTCCCCTAATCAACATTGAACTGCGAAATCTGCCCCTTGGGATATTGGCTAGGCACGATCCTCTTTCACAAAGGATCCTTCCCGCTTTCGGAAGCTGGCAGTGATCTAATAATTTAGATGTATAGATTGTAACTTTCGCCAACTCCCAACTCCCTTTCGATCTATTGAGCTTTGCAGCGCGGTCACGCGTGAGCTGGCGTACCAACGGCTGCGTGAGCTCTGCACCTGTGGCCAAAGGGTTGTATGGAGTGGCAGTATCAGGCACGTGTGTCACAATGATCCCTCCGAAGCAAGCAGCGCCTCATCTTTCTTGAAGTTTCTTCGAAGTACGGACTGGCACAGCTGGCGACATGGTCACGGCCAGCCCAACTTGGCATTGTCATAGAAGATCCTCTGTGCGCGGCTTAAAATAGGGATATCGCCCATCACCGCACATTGGAACTACTTCAACAAGTGGGTTGTGCCACCCGCGGCCCGTCGTCTTGCGCACAACACACGATGCAACTGGAAAGTGCGTGCAGGCGACCTTGGCTGAGCTTCTATTTCTTGTGCTGCCTACGTCCACAAAGGAGTACCCCACATGGCCATGAGCTTTCCGAGGGGCCGCGCGCGTTGACACCTCAAATGCTCAAGTTCACGAGATTTTTTTTTTGGCAAAGAATCCCATTATTCCTGAGATATGTGGTGGAGGTGGCATAAGCTTGGTTCTCTCCCAAGTCCAGACCGTGCTGCTACATATCTAGAGATGAAGGGCACGCATATACATGATGGACACTTGTTTGTCTTGTAAATATGTGGCACTATTTTGTGCATTCTTGCGTAGGGGGTTATTCTGGCCAGTGTCATACCCCGGGCGGCTTTCAATTTGTGAGGCGGAACCCGTGGGAATGTATTATAGGCGCGCTGGAGCGTTCATGCACGTTCATGAACGATGGAAGTGATATATTGCATCAATTGCAGGTTCCTTTGTACATGCAGTCTTGTAAGATACCAGCAAGTGATAGATGCACAGGACAGGATAGGATAGGACAGGATAGCTTCATAGGGAGAGATAGCACAAACAAAATCAAGAAAACAGATACAATGGGATCCCGCATCGTGCAGTAATCCGCATCAATGGAGTCGGTAAAGACAAAAGAAAAAAAGGACAGAAGAGTCTTGTGGACGGAAATAAAGGAAGCAGGGAATTGGAAAGTGATGGTGGGGTGTCGAGATGGTGTCATCGATGAGCTTGGTGAGTAGTGGTCACACCAGCTTGATACTGTCGCCCTTGATATTGAGCGAGGGATGTGCAGAGAAGTGAAAGAACCACGTACAGCTCCTCAATGACATAAAAATGTTCACCTAACCCCAGAGATTCCCCCACTCTTCCACTTTTCCCAACTCCAACGCCCTCTCTGCAACAAAGCCTAGCGCAGACCTTACAACCGTCCCAACTGGGACACGGTCCTTGAGGTATCCTAGAATGAGCTTTGTGTCGTAAATCAGGCCTGGCGCGGGCTCGTTCTCCGAATGATGGTTTCTCTGGTGCATTTTAATCGTATCCTTACGACCGGCTCGATAGGCGCAATGTTCTGAAGGACAGAAAAACGCGGAGGGAAGATGTTGCGAGACAATGTGACGTTCGCACTCCTGCGGACGACCGAATTGGGCCGCTTGGCATGTAGGCCAGGGGCAATGCAGTCGCATGGAGGAATCGGTGGCCATGTAAGGGAGGGGATTTCGTTGTGCACTAGAATAATCAAATAGCTAAATTAGTTTATCTGTCAATAATTTAACTCACCTATCCTTACTTTTTCCGATTCCATATTCTGCCCCACGTGACGACCTGGGTGCATGCCCGAATTGGAAATCATTCCGTTGCGTGTTGCGTGCGTCTCACACACCTCCCCCGGTGGATTTATTGTCCATCACCGCAGTGCGCCTGGCGAGGCGACCGCCCTGACGCCTTCAATAAACACTGGGAGGATAAGCACATAAACGAAGGTCCAGTTCCTACGAGGGAACAATTCGAGATATATCCCTCCCGAACATGTCATCGAATTGATCGTTTCCGGTATCGTCTCTCTTGCAGATGCGGTGGCCTATGCACTTGCGAGGGTCGAAGCAAGGAAGTATGAGTCGGAAAGCAAGACGTGTGGAGGGATTTGTGGGGGCGACCTCGTGTCGCCGTGAGATGTGAGATATCCCAAATCTAATGACAAGATAGCCTGTAAGTAACATTTGCGGCCTTTGCCGCCCGAGAGAAAAGCCATACGCAAGTTTCTGAGGAAGCGACTGCAGCCATAAATTTAAGCAAGCTCTCGTGGTATCAGCGGTTTCCTCCTGAAGGAACGGAGGTGAAATTGAGCAATCAATAGTCGTGGAGAGGGCATTGTTGAGTTGGGGAAGAAAGTGACAACTATTTCGTGGGAATAAATCCGAGCGCCGCGGCGCTGGTAAGACACAGGCCAACAAGACATCTAGCGGCAGGGTGAAGCATTTGGTAGAAAGGTCGGGCATCAGGGTAATCCCATGTACACGTATACACTGGACATAATGCCAGACTAGACATTGAAATTCCTGTGGGCCTCCCGATAGGATTATGATGTGTCGATTACCAGAAAAACTTCAGGGAGCCCTTACCACTGCACAACTACTGTTGTCAGAACCTTTATTCGTAGCTTTGCGTTTTTAGGGATTATGCAAGGGAGATGAGAAGGATCGATGAAAGGCGCCCCTCGAAGTAATGAAAGTCGTCTGTGAGAATGGGCCTGTTAAGGACTCCCATTCACAATGATACTCGGTACCTGCATTCAGCTCGTCAATAACGACACACGGACAGGTATGGGATTTTGGCCCATCCACGGAATCGTCCTGTGTAGTGAATTGGTAGATGTGGATGTATCACCGGCGCAGTACGGGATTTCCATGGATGCTTTGGAACCTTGTTGACTGGTGGATGATTGGTGACCCTGGACCCATGTGCTTCGCTTGTTTTGCAAAACAAACCCACACACGTCCATAACACTCACACAAGGTGACTCTCTCCCCATTCACTCCGTCATGCCCCCTTCCCGAAAAAAATTATCCCCAACCTTTGGGCTATTCATTCAATCTTCCACAACGCAAATTGGTTCTTTTCTCAACATGGTTACTTCCCAATAACGCAACATCAAGGGTGACTATTGTCCGACTCGCAGGGCCCCCTATCTATTTTCTATTTTGCCTTGGGTACTAGTACCCACGCTATACATCTCCGCCTCAACCCGATCTAGTGTCTGTAATGGCTGGAAAGACTTACGGCCACCCACGAGGGCTTTGACGCCATATCGTGTCGCATCATCTCCCCTGCTCCCATCTTTTTATGTCTCCCCTCAGACTTTAGGGCTTCTAACACTATCATTGATACTTACCCCAAACTCGCAAAGTAAGTGGTTCTCATCTGAGTTGCTGTGCTTTCATCTAATAAGACTTTTGGAATATAGCCGCCTGCAGGAAGCAAATCGCCACTCCAGTACCTTACAGAGAACTATAGCCCAAGCTCCATGCGCAGCGACATCTACGACTCAAAGTTGGTTCCAGATTTCATCTTCCGAGGACGCTGCCGTAGTCGAGGTTGTAGCGAGATATGCGCTCCGCACAAAGTGGCCTGGGACTTGGAAAGGTGGAAGACTCGGAGTGGGCAGGGTCTTTGTAGGCTGCCGAGGCAAAGGCAGGCTGGTTGACATCGCTGTGGTGCGTATTGCAGGGTTAAAATGTCGTGGGCCGTTCGTTTACGTAATTGCCCGTACCCTCTAGCTCTATGATGGCCTGGATCATGACGAGTTTGAAAGTCGCCTGCAAAAGGGCGACCCAGGCGATGTGTACAAGCTGGTCCTGATAACTCAAATTTGATCCCTAGGTTACATTTTGCAGGGTGGCACACGCCGAGAAGTCTGCCCTTGATTTCGTTGTAGAGAGGGCACTGGAGTTGGGGAAGATGTGGCCGCTGGGGAGAGATGCGTGAATGCCGCTGCGACGGATAGCTCATATCTTTTGCTCGGAGTAGAGGACAATAATTAAGTCGATGAGGTTGGATCGTACCAAGACTATACGGCCCCGAAAATGCTGTGCAGCCTACCAGGCTGCTTGCCAGTCTGACACTATTGACTTACTACCGGGAAAGACGTGGCCGTTGGAGAGACGCGTGAATACCGCTGCGACGGATAGCTCATATCTTTGCTCGAAGTCGAGGACAATAATTGAGTCGATGAGGTTGGATCGCACCAAGGCTATATGGCCCCAAAATGTCCCTTTTCCATCCGCGCGTGGGAATGCTAGTCGGCCAAGCGCTGGGGGCGGGGTCGAGAGCCGAAATTTCAAAGCAGCCTCAGCCCACCACAGCGTGACAAAGAAAACAATAAAAAACCTTTCGTGCACGTGACCTTGGCTGCAAATCCATCGCTGCATGTCCCTTGCAAAATTGTCACCATCTCCACACCCACCACTGTCCTCAATACCATACTGCTATCACATGTCTCCCATTGTTGAGACCTCCTAGGGTGCTGTGCAGTAATCATGATTCATCGTGCGTTTATCTATCCTCTGACTCCTCACTTTTTCTTTCTTCAACAGCCTATCTGCCTATGGATTACTCTTCCGCCACTCCGCCGCATTGGCCCTATCCACCTCCAATCGTTGTGTCTTGACCATGACATCCTTGATGGGATCCCTCACTATTATGATGTCGGGTCCTTCTCCCCCTTTTATACCTCCTTTCCGGACTTGGGGAGGCAGTCTACACCCCCCTGCCTTGATTTGGGCTCGAGGCATCGTGCAACGACCACTACACTGACTCAGTGTGATTATACACAAGGCCGGGACCCGGTATCAGCTCCCGCTTCGCGTGGCTTAGAGCCCATGACCCTGATGCCGAGACATTTCCCCCGCCTCTTTGCGTCACTTTCATTACATCGCACTCTCCCACTCCACTCTTTTTTCCAGGGAGAGCCTGCGACAATGGTTAACCCCTACTACGACGTATCGCCAGCGTGACGTCATGTCCCGCCTTTCCCGCCTCCCTTTGGCCAGCTGACAGTGACTACTGCCACCGTCATGATACTTTTCACCAACATGATGCCTGCCACCCACTTTCACCCCCATATGGCCGATCGTGGCAATCTGCATCACCAGCACGCAGGACCATCCCCGTTTTTCCTTGGACCCAGGGCGGCTAGCGATAATCAAGGCAGTCATGACTCGCGTAACTACCGTAATATGTCAAGTGTTCTGGGGTGGCATACGACGACGGCAATCATGGTACGCATTGTGAGTGCAACGCCACACAATCTTTCTGATTCGAGTAGCCCTGACCATGCCCGTGTATTGCCTGACGCCATGGTATAAGGCTAAGCTCGGACAAAATGACAACTAGCTCTTCGATGGCTCGACGAAATTCCTTACCCTCACCTGTGATCCACCATCGAGACGAAGGAGTATCAAAGACGGACCATGAAACGTCGAAAAATGAACAATGAACGAGCCACGACATCCTCTGCTCGGTACCCTAAGTCATCAAATTAATTACCCAGCATGCGCACAGCTTCTCAAGGCCAGTTCACATGCCGGAGCTGTAATAAGAGCTTCGCACAGCCGCAAGGTCTAAATCAACATCAACGGGAGAAGTACGAACGCGAACTGCCACGGTGCACCGTTTGTGGTACCTTCCAATGAAATCGCCTATATATACTAAAGGAGCGCCCCACAAATGAGCACCCTGAACTCCAGATGAAGTTGCTGCGGCACTGATTGAGGCGACGAGGAAAAGCCGCCGGGCCATTTTTGCCTCAAGGCGTTCGACACGCCGAAAGATATCACTTTCTGATCCTGAAAGGCGTTGAAGCATTATCCCTCATTCTGCATAGTGTCTCAATACCCACAGATGGCTTGGTCTTTGTCTTTTACTCTGATATTCATATCAAACGTTCCCTCTTCCCGTTTTTGCACATTACTTGCTAATTAAGAAATTTATTTGGTTCTACACAACCGGCGCCCGGAGAAGCAGTCACTGTAATAACCAAGTGTTGGTTGGTCCGTCTTGGTAAAATTTATAGTTGAATGGATCTAAGAATGGTGGAGGGCTATCTAACCGGATGATGTAGGAAGTCCCGTGACTTCCCACTTCCCCTTCGTGCGGCCCGTGAGATCTTATAGACACACAGACCCCCGCCCAGTAAACCCGCATTATCACCGAGTCTGCTACGCCTCCCCTCGCCAGAAACATCGCACGAATGGTCGCGGTGTTTGTTCTGTTCTTAACAACAACAGTTAGTTTAAATGTTACTGAAAAATTGGGTGTTTCACCCTACAGTTGTCAAGTTCTTCGGAAAGTGAAGGGATGAAGGCGGAAGCCTGGCGATGCGGTGATAGGCCACCCTCGAAGCCTTGAAGCAGCGTGGTCCCTATGCTATCCTTGATGTACGGTTCTAGTACCCTGAGTGATCACCGTCTTTGGCATGTAATCTAACTGTATCACAAGTAACTTTTTCATTTTCTTTGTGCTTCAGGTCGTGGACTATCTTGAAGGGCTTCGCCATAATCGCAAGAGGTGTGCAAGGCCGGCATCAGCGGCAATTCGTCACTTGGCAACCCGGTGTATGATGAGCCCGCGGAACCCTCTACGGAGCACAACAGCAAGTTCCAACATGGAATGTCCTGCTTCCATGTACCAACGCGTGAAATACTCGGGCTAGTACTGGAACTTAGGATACTAGACTGTTAGGGCCCAGTGTATCTGGCTCGGCATTGGAACTGGGTAGATTAGAGGAAGGGGCGCGAGGGCATAGATATAACGGAGATCAGGACTTCCCATCGAACCTCCTCCTGGGAAGCACTGCGCTGTCCAATGTATCCAGGGGTCCCATCTTTCCAAATGAGAGGATCTAAGGGATCATTTGTGTCCTTAACAAAGAGAAAGGTATCGGTGGTCGGCTATTTCGTGGAACGGGGTCACCGTCACCGTCGCCGCCGCCGCCGCCGTAGTGTTGCTGCAGTCCGGTTCGGTTCGGTCCCTCCAGGCGTTCCGTGGACGCAACGACGAATGGGATGATCACGTGATCATCTAATCGGGTATATGTCCTATCATAGTTTCCCACTGCAACGTCAGAGTATCCCGGCACCGTTATACTCAACAGGCAGGACCATGCCGTTGCTTACAATTTGGAGACAGGAAACAATTGGTTGTTTCTATGTCTTGTTTCTACTACTACTACTTGTGCCCAGAGCAGCACGCTTTGTACCGGATGGTACGGAGCACTGTTTCACACCTTTCACACTACTTCTGATCTCTCTGATCATATCATTTTTTTAACAGGTTACCAAGGTACATACGCACAACCACTCAATAACCACCACCGCTGGCACACCAGTACATTGGCACAGATCACCAATTTCCACTGAGCTGCGAAATCTGCCCCTCATGATATTGGCTAGGCACGATCTTCTTTCACAAAGGACTCTTCCCACTTTCGGAAGCTGGCAAGTGATCTAATGATTTAGATATATAGATTTTGACTTTTGCCATGGCCCAACTCCCTTTCGATCTATTGAGCTTCGCAGCACGGTCACGCGTGAGCTGGTGTACCAACGGCCACGTGGGCTCTGCACTTGTGGCTGAAGGGTTGTATGGAGTGGCAGCAGTATCAGGTGTGTGTGTCACAAAGATCCCTCCGAAGCAAGCAGCGCCCCATCTTTTTTGAAGTTTTTCGAAGCACGGACTGGCACAGCTGAGCTGGCAAAACAGTCACAGCCAGTCCAACTCGGCATTGTCATAGAAGATCCTCCGTGCGCGGCTTAAAATAGGGATATTGCCCATCGCTGCACATTGGGACTACTTCAACAAGTGGGCTGTGCCACCTGTGGCCGTCGTCTTGCGCACAACACCCGATGCGACTGAAAAGTGCGTACAGGTGATCTTGGCTGAGCTTCTATTTTTTGTGCTACCTACGTCCACAAAGTACCCCGTATGGACATGAGCTTTCCAAGGAGCCATGCGCGTTGACACCTCAAATGCCCAAGTTCACGAGAATTTTGTTTTTTGGTAAAGAATCCCATTATTCCCGAGATATGTGGTAGAGGTGGCATAAGTTTGGTTCTCTCCCAAGTCTAGACCGTGCTGCTACATATCTCGAGATGAAGGGCACTCAGATCGCATATATATGATGGATGCTTGTTTGTCTTGCAAATATGTGCCACTATTTTGTGCATTCTCGCGTAGACGGTTATTCTGACAGTGTCATACCCCACGCGGCTTTCAATTCGTGAGGCGGTACCGTGGGAATGTATAGGCGCGCAGGGGAGCGTTCATGGACAAGGGGGGGTAATACATTGCATCAATCGCAAGTTCCTCTGTACATGCAGTCTTGTAAGATACCAGCGAGTAATAGATGCACAGAACAGGACAGGATAGGACAGGATAGCTTCATAGGGAGAGATAGCACAAAAGAAATCAAGAAAACAGATAGAATGGGATCCTCGCATCGTGCAGTAATCCGCGCCAATGGAGTCGTAAAAACAAGGAAGAAAGAATAGAAAGAGTCTTGTGGACGGAAATAAAGGAAGCAGGGAATTGGAAAGTGATGGTGGGGTGTCGAGATGGTGTCATCAGTGAGCTTGGTGAGTAGTGGTCACACCAGCTTGATACTGTCGCCCTTGATATTGAGCGGAGGGATGTGCAGAGAAGTGAAAGAACCACGTACAGCTCCTCAATGACATAAAAATGTTCACCTAACCCCAGAGGTTCGCCCACTCGTCTACTTTCCCCAACTCCAACGCCCTCTCTGCAACAAAGTCTAGCGCATACCCTACAACCGTCCCAAATGGAACGTGGTCGTTGAGGAGGAATCCTAGAATGAGCTTTGTGTCGTAAATTATTCCTAGCGCGAGCTCATTCTCCGAATGATGGATTCTCTGGTGGGTCTTGATCACATCCTTACGAGGGGCTCGAAAGTTGCAATAAGGACAAAAAAAAGCAGACGGAAGATGTTGCGAGGCAATGTGACGTTCACATTCCTGTGAACGCCCGAATTGAATCGCTTCGCAAGTAGGTAAGGGGCAACGCAGTCGCATGGAGGAATCGGAAGCCATGTAAGGGATGGGATTTCGTTGTGCACGAGAATAATTAAATAGTTAAATTAGTTTATCTGTGAATAATTTAACCCACCTATCCTTAGTTTTAGCGCCAGCACCAATTTCCATGTTCTGCCCCACGTGACGACCCGAAGTAGACCCGTTGAACCGTTGAACCAATCCGGCCGGCCGAGCGCTCCCAAAAGTTTAACTGAGCTGGGAAAGGAAACTCAACAGATCAAGATCCTATCTGACACCACATGCCCAAGACAGGCTATCGACGCACTCGGACTTTGCCGCCCGAGAGGAAAGTCGTGCGCAAGATCCCATCTGACACCCCATGCCCAAGAAAGGCTATCGGCGCACTCGGGCATTGCCGCCCGAGAGGAAAGTCTTGCGCAAGATCCCATCTGACACCCCATGCCTAAGAGGGGCTATTGGCTCACTCGGACTTTGCTGCTGCGCCTGAGGAACCGACTGCGCCATAAATTTAAGCGAGCTCTCGTGGTATCAGCGGTTTCTTCCTGAAGGAACGGAGGTGAAAATGAGCAATCAATAGTCGTGGAGAGGGCATTGTTGTCGAGACGTTGGGCAAAAAAGAGCACAACCAGCCAGAAATGTGCGAAGTTCCCGTGAGAATGTATCCGAACGCCGCGCGGATACATGATCGCCCACAAGTTTTAACGGGGAAGGGGTGAAAAGCATTTGGTAGAAAGGTCGGGCATCAGGGTAATCCCATGTACACGTATACACTGGAGGTAAGGCCAGGCCAGACATTGAAGTTCCTGTGAGCCTCCCTATAGGATTATGATGTGTCGAGTACCAGAAAACCTTCAGGGAGCCCTTACCACTGCACAACTACTGTCGTTAGAATCTTTATTCGTACCTTTGTGTTTTTAGGGATTTGCAAGGGAGATGAGAAAGATCGATGAAAGGGGCCCCTCGAAGAAATGAAAGTCGTCTTTTGGGCCTGTTAAGGAAGGACTCCCATTCGCAGTCATACTCGGTACCTGCATTCAGCTCGTCAATAACGACAGAGACATGGACGGGTATGGCGTTTTGGCCCATCCACCGAATCGTCCTGTGCAGTGGATTGGTGGATGTGGATGTACCACTGGGGCAGTATGGGATGCTTGTGGCTTGTGAACCTTGTTGACTGGTGTCAATAGGTGACTGAATGGTGACCCCTCGGATCGGATCACTGTCGTTTTAGCGAAATCAAACTTAAGTTCACACGTCCACCACACCCATGCCTCCCCAACCTTGTTCACGCCATCATGCCCACTCCCCGAAACATAAAAGGCCCCACCCTTTGGGCCATTCAGTCAATCTTCCACAACGCAAATTTTCCTCAACATGGTTACTCCGAAATAGTGCAACGTCAAGGGCATGTGACTGTCAGACTGGCAGGGCCTCCTATCTATTTTCTATTTTGCCTTGGGTACTACCCACGCTTTGCATCTCTGCCTCAACCCGATCTAGTGTCTGTAACGGGCTGGAAATACTTACAGTCACCCACAAGGGCTTCGCCCCAGTAATGTGACACATCATCTCCCCTGCTCCTACCTTTTTGTCTCCCGTTCCCTACGCAGACGGACTTTAGGGCTTCTAACACTACTATTGATACCTACCCCAAACTTGCAAAAGTAAGTGGTTCTCATCTGAGTTGCTGTGCTTTCATCTAATAAGTCTTTTGGAATATAGCCGCATCCAGGATCCCAAGCGCCACTCCAGTACCAGAACTGTAGCCCAAGCTCCATGTGCAGCGACATCTACGACTCAAAGTTGGTCCTAGATTACATCTTCCGAGGGCGCTGTCGCAGTCGAGGCAGTCGGGAGATATGCGCTTGGCGCAAAGTGGCCTGGGACTTGGGAAGATGGAAGAGTGGGTAGGGTCTTTGTGTGCTGCTGGGGCAAAGGCAGGCTGGTTGACATCATTGTGGTGTGAGTTGCAGTTGACATGTCGTGGGCCGTTCGTTCACGCAATTGCCCGTATCCTGTAGCTCTATGACGGCGTGGATCATGGTGAGTTTAAAGTCGTCTGAAAAAGGGTCACTTAGGCCATGTGTACAAGCCGGTTTTTCGTTGCAGAGAGGTTTCTGCGTTGAAGTAAGTCTGGCATACGCATAGGGAGAAGGTGAACACGTGAACGCCGCGTGACGGCCATTCATTCGCTCGGAGTGACTCACCACCTCGCCCTTTCCATTGTCGCTCTCCTTCCTTACGTCTCACGTTGAACTCTTACTACTCCCTTTTAGCCAATACTCGCCTGTAGATTTATATTCTCATTACTGCACAGAATGAAAAGGGCTTAGGTTGCGGAGCACTAGATTTGAACGTTCCAATTCCGACGATGCGGAGTTTTAAAAACTCTTGCCTCTAGGGAAATCTCCCAACTTTATCCAACATCTTTCCCAGCTTCCTTTCGTGCACGTGACCTTGTCCATCGCTGGATGTACCTCATCTCCACACCCACCACTGTCCTCAATACCATACTGCTATCACATGTCTCCCATTATTGAGACCCTCTAGGGTACTATGCTCAACGTGCGTTCATTTGTCCTCTGACTCCTCACTTTGTCTTTCTTCAACAGCCTAACTCTTCCGCCACATTGGTCCTACCCACCTCCAATCGTTGTGTCTTTGACGATGACATCCTTGATGGAATCCCTCACGATTATGATGTCGGATCCTTCTCCCCCCTTTATCCCTCATTTCTGGACTTAGGGAAGCAGTCTACACCCCCTGCCTTGATTTGTGCTCGAGGCATCGTGCAACGACCACTACACTGACTCAGTGTGATTAGACACAAGGCCAGGACCCGGTATCAGCCCCCGCTTCGCGTGGCTCGGAGCCCATAACTCTGATGCCGAGACATTTCCCCCGCCTCTGCGTCACTTTCATTAAATCGCCCTCTCCCTCTCCGCCCTTTTTTCCAGGGAGAGCCTGCGACAATGGTCAACCCCTACCACGACGTATCGCCAGTGTGACTTCAGGTCTCGCCTTTCCCGCCTTCCTTTGGCCAGCTGGCAGTGACTTCTGCCACCGTCCTGATACTTTCCCCCAACATGACGCCTGCCACCGCTTCCACGCCCATATAGCCGATCGTGGCAATCTGCATCACCAGCACGCAGGATCATCCCCGTTTTTCCTTGGACCCAGGGCGGCTGGCGATATTCAAGGGAGCGTTGACTCGCGTAACATGTCAAGTGTTCTGGGGTGGCATACGACGACGACGGAACCATGGTACGCATTGTGAGTGCAACGCCATACACAATCCTTCCGATTCGAGTAGCCCTGACCATGCCCGTGTATTGCCTGACGCCGTGGTACAAGGCTAAGCTCCGACAAAATGACGATTAGCTCTTCGATGGCCTGACGAAATTCCTTACCCTCACCTATGACCCACCATCGAGACGAAGGAGTATCAAAGACGGTTCATGACACGTCGAAAAATGAACATTGAACCAGCCACGACACCCTCTGCTCGGTACCCTAAGTCATCGAGTCGATGGGCTCCCATACGTACAGCCTCCGAAGGATACTTCACACCCGACACTTGTAACAAGAGATTTTCAGCCGCGGGGTCCAAATCGACATAAACGGGAGGAACATAAACGCGAGCTTCCATGGTGTGTCTTTGGCGGTGTTTTTCGATGGGATCGCTTATTTGCACTAAACGGGTACAACACAGAGGTGTACTCTAAGCACCCAGTCGACGAGGACAAGGTTCATGGTTATCTTCGCCTCAAGGTGTTGGACCCACTGTAAATTATCGCCTGCTCCTGGAAGTCACCATGGGAGTTTATTACCCTTTCTGTATAGTGTGTCGATATACATCATTGGCCCTCCGTATTTCGCTCTGACACTTGCTGATTACGAGATGAATATACCCTCTTAGCCTAGACTGGAAATCACTACTCGTTCCCACTACAACTTGTGTCTAGCGCAGCATACATTGTACTGGATGTGGACTGTGCCCCACACAAGACGTGGGTCTTTGGATTAAGGCACAGAGCCTCACATCTTGTGACATGCTGGTCGCTAACGCTAGACGGGACTAGAACTCACATCGTCACCGGTTCCCCAATGCTTTACCAGTAACACCCTGATGGTCGTGCTGCTCTTAAGACGTGTGGGCCCAGTTCAGCGCTGCAGATGATTGAGTGTTTGACCCCAAGCCGTCAACTTCTCGGACAAAGTTTATAACAAAGACTGTTCACTAAGGTACACGGGTGAAATGGGATAGATATAAGATAAGGGAGAGGATGGCAGCGGACCAGGATCAGGCTGTCGATATAGAGATTACATAACGAATACAACTCCCCCTTCCCTACCTCTTCCTGGGCGGTGCCATGCCTCCCTCCAACGGAATCGTACATCCAAGATGGTATAGTGACTGCACTGGCCGCGGAAGACGTCCAGGAATCAAAATCATGCCTGTTGGGTCCCCGAAAGAAGGACGTGGCGTGCACAGGCAGCAATCACCAATCACCATGAGTTCAACGATAAACAATAAGGACTCGGATTACTCAGCACCATTCATGATGTCTGGTTATTTGACAATGAATGGTCCCTTCCTTTCTATTTGACCCTCAGATGGACTTGGAGACTCGGAAACTCTACCATATCTGTAGGAGATGCTCAAGCTCAAGACGGGTCAGTGCGGTGTCCTATAGGTGAGCATGTACAGTACAGTAATTGCGGGGTGTTACTGTTTATAGCTTACTAAGACCTTCCCAGGACCACGGGGTCATGTTACCGTGGCAGCCGACTTTAGCCATTACCGCAGCCATTCATTTCACTTGCGCGTTTCCAAGAGTGTCCACCTATGAGAACATTTATGCATCATTTACTTCAGAGGAGGAACGAAACGATGGTCCGTTTCGTGGGCGTTCAACATGTTAAGGAGGACCTGACTTAGAAAATGGATATAGGGTAAGTCACTGAGCGCTGAACGCCTTATGCGCTCACTGGCACTCACTGCAACACCGACTCACACCGACTCACAGTAATTAAGGTCATCAGCTGAACAGACAATGCTCAGGCCATTCAGTTCCACTTAGACCTGATGACCACGTTTTATCTTGCAGTTCAATTTCATTCCCGGATTCAGGCCCGCGTGACGGACGGTGTTCGAAATGCTAGTACACCAGCATGTAGTGTTAGCCTTTGCAGGCTGTGCTCAGCCCGAATCACTCGCACGCACCAGGATAGTTGAGCAAGGTGAAATATTGAGGGTGTGCACCGTCCTTAATGACCCTCATATCGTTACTTGCCTTCACTCCTCATCCTTGCCAGTCATAATATCATCTCAACGCTACTCCCAACATCTCTCGCCTCGTGTTTATGGGTGAGCTAAACGCATTCTGTTGAGTTCAGAGCATCATGCTGACCCCTTTTGGGTGTCTAAGATATGACTATCCTGGTTTCACTTGCGGACAAGCCAAGAATATTTGAGGGTACGTTCCTCTGTCGCCTCTTGTCAATGCGGTGGGTGAATATAAGCGCCACCAATAAGATCCTTACCTCGCGCTCATTGTCGCTATTATTCCAGCCCTTGACGCACATTCTAGACTATAATACCCGCTTCTACGTTGTCTCATGAAATGTACAAGGAAAATGGTATCGTGCCCCCATACTCAACAAGACTGACGACAGTAATCCCGACTGTACAGCAAGTTTCCGCCATATTCACACCCCTTTCACTACTTCTGTATCATTCTTCCCCACCGCACCCCTTCCAACACACCTCAATGTCCACTCTGCATCGGGCTACCTTCCGAACTTAGCCGGCTCTCATTTTTCAAGCATAAAAAGGAGTGTAGAAATATACTTCCATGACGGAGCTATTTCTCGGCTCTCCCTAATGTGACCATGGGGGTAGTCCCAGGATTTCTTCGGACCATTTAGCATCGCTGGGGCCGGGGGCGCCTATACTGATGTACTCCTTTCGTAACATTTATTAATCTTCTCATACTTCACTGACACCTTTTTTTTGTTCCCAGAGTCCCTTCTTTATTTTCGGGATTTTAGTTGATTGTTTCACCATTTGACAGTTCTCGGATCACATCAATTCGTTGTACATTACAGGTCACCATGGTGCATATACACAACCACTCCTTAACTACCAACACCGTACCAGCAATCGTGCAATTAATCATGACTCCCACAGCCTTCCTGGTCACCAATTTACCCCTTAATCAACACTAAACTGCAAGGTCTGCCCCTCTGTACGTTAATTTTGATTATTTCATTGAGTCCCGGAATAGTGTTTACCCACCAGTAGCGTCTTCCACAAGTTCCACTTTCACCTCTTGTCCTAAATTATGTCATCGTATAACGTTATTCTCTCCCGCTCCCTCGCACCAATCATCGTCCTCTCACTCCGCAGGGTCGCTCTGTGCGTTGTCCCGGTTCCATCCAATTCTTCGTTCATTGTAATAACCTCACTTCAGGGTCGTCCATATCGTTCCCAAATTGTCCCCAAAGGCAAACGCGCTCTTCGGCTTTCTCTTTGCTTCAATTCCCAGTCATCCAGTTTATTACAGCACATCACCTACGTCCTTGAAGCTGTAACCCTCTTTGGTTTTATTTCAGATTCCCTATCTTTGCCCTGAATCCAGTAAGCGCAGTTCCGTCTTCTTCCTATTCTTTGACGTCAGACTGTTTTGCCGTGGTTGGGTTTCCCCCTGTCCACATTGCCCTTGACCTTACCTTCAAGCATGCCAAGCGCAAATCTAGGAACGTCCAGTCAGCATGGACAAGCCATCTCGGTACGATTCGTGCTCAACACCCTCAACAAAGCGAAGTCGTGGACTCTACACCAGCTACACCTCTTGAAATCGTTTTCCCTCACCTCTAGATTTTATGGACCTTGAGCCGCCTAGCGATAGCTCTTCGTCGCCTCTTCAAGTGCCAATCAGATTCCGAATATCCCAGATATTCTTACCGTTGGACCGCTGATCACACCCTCGTGAAAATTTTTCTTGCGGGAGCGTGGTGCACCTTGGTAATGAAGGCGCATGAGCTTGCACACCAGAATGTGGGCAAGTTCCGTTCAGCCAGCAAGAATAATGGCGCAGTGATAGGCAGGCAAGCGCGTGGACTTCATCACGATGAAGGTTGAGGTCGTACACGTGAGTGAGCCACAGCTTGGTCACTTCCGTGTCCTGATTTGCTTTGTATCTGACAGCCGCAGACACCCCTCCGCCGCAATTATGTGCCTCATTTTCTGTTCGTACTCCCTCTGAATATTAGATATAGTCAACTCGGATGAGGAACAGCGTCTACTGGCACCCAATCTCAAGAGTCGAGCATATATACAGTTTTCATTCTCCTCTCCTTTCTCTGGCCTATTTCTGACTTACTGACATTATACTCAGTTGGTACAGCCGTTCTCCTGACAAGTGACGCACTAGTCAACCTGTGAGTTCACCACAAGAAGCTTGTTAGGCTCATAAAATTTTCTTTACGTCAAAGATTGACCGGTTAAAGCACTTGATGCAATTCCGAGTCACCTACGACATCAGATGTTCCAGCAGCGTTCATCGTTCATCGACGTTCATCGACAAACGATTTCTCCTCACGCTTTCTCGTACGCAGGCGATGCGTACTGCGTGTCCTCTGCAGTGAATGGACATGCCGTCGTGGCCTGTCACCCCTGCCAGGCTGCCCCTGCTACAAGAGTAACTACCAAGGGGGAAGTGGTAGAATGAGAATCCGGCGACAAGTCCGTAGTGCTATGTTTGTATGAATCGTCTCTGCGAAATTTGGTCTCGTAGCTGCTCGGTCAGGAGTTTTCTGCCTCGCGGGCGGGGCGCCTCTCACTACGCTGTGGGTCAAAACCATAAAATTCCTAGGGGTGCATGACCGTCTGTTTGGCTCCACTGGACAACTTCCACCCAGGCGGTGATTGCCTCATTTTCAGCGCTCCACAAACGACAAACGAAGAAACAAGCGATACCCATCAATTACAAACCGTGGTACGTTTTTTCCAGCTCTTACATCCATCCATCAGAACACCCTTGCTAACGTACACCAACAGTCTATGAAAAAGGCAAGGGCTACAATGTTATGTGACACGAAAAGGTATTGAAGGGTGGAAATACGAACTTGATATTTTATTAGTAAGGGCTCTTTTGTCGTCTATTTCCTTTCAGTTCCTACTCCCGGTGTAACAACCGTTTGTTTGTGCCAATTCAATACTGCTCGTTCCCCCTACATGGCCCTTGCGTCTCAATTTTTCCCCGTCGATTTTTCACCAAAACGGACAAGATCAAATCGGGCACCTGCTGTTAGTGCTTCGCCATATTGACGGTCTTGTGGCGACTCAATTAGTGTCTCCTATATCTGATCAGCATCCCGAGTTACTTATTTAAGATCTCTCAGCGGGGTTGTAGACCATAATTCCATACATAGTAGACGGCCGTACATCTTAGACCTAATCACCGTGTGACGAAGTTGGTGCAAGTACTGAGGTGCACGGGGAGTCCGATTATACCATAAATGTGTGCGGCGCCCTCGTGTGGCGCCATTTTACACAATGTAATTCCATAAGGAATAGTTTCTGGTCCCAAGGAGCCATTAAGCGCTCAACTTCAACGGGAGGTAGCATTGAGAGTTAGCTGTGCGATTGTTATAGCGATGGATTAGGGGACTCGGATGCCTGGCTCCGAGGCAAAAGCCTGATTTGGAAGTGGGACTGGGACACAACGGCTGTCCCAGGCGATACAGTGACGGCGGGACACTCCCAAACACCTGCAAATACAATGCGGTTGCCTAGAATCACAGAAGACAACGTACTGTGCCACGAAAATGGCTGTGGCTATCAATGGTTAATTGGCAACCTAACCCCAGTTTAGAAATTTGAGGCCAGGTATTAGGTATAGTTCACAGGCGTAACCCACGTTGCGAAGGTTGCTCGCTCTGGACTTTGACGTAGTGGACACCTACACTTGGGCTGAAACACGAAGAGAGTGTCAGGGACTTGCATGGGACAATTACAGTTCTAAGAGAGGACCTGAATGTGGAGCGGGACATGGTACGCCCCCGCACAGGAGTAGTAAGGGTGAGCGCCGCATCAGCCGGGCCTGGAACCTTATGTAATACATTGTTCGTTTTCACGTCACGTGGAGTTGCTGTCGGCGAAAGACAAACTCTCGGTCCTTGACTCATTAGTGCATTAGTCATTGACAGAGTTTGAATTATACCGTGCGCACGCGTGAGAACGGGGTCTTCTGATCTGAATTCTGAATTGGCGCCAACTTCTCAAACCCAATCTGAGCTCGCTGCCGACGTAAATCGGCCCTTCCCTGCTACTTGGCAAGATTTTTGTTATGTCTCTACATGCCGCACCAAGACCACAAGGTTGTTACAAACATGCCAGTTTTGTAATTTAATGAATGGTGCAATGTCAAGAGACTTTACGTTGCCTCGGTGAGCTTCTCGCACCATCAAATAAACTCCTTTCTCACAAACACAGAGCGCCCGGATACTAGGAATCCTGCCCAATTGATCACTCTCCGGAGATGCAGGGTATTCCCCCACTTTTCGCCATCACGCAGGTCGAGACAGGGGTAAGGGTAGATACCTACAGCCCGTAGCCAGGACAGCGAACCCATTCGATCGGGGGATACCATGTGTCACCTGACTCCTCTGAATCTCATTAATCTCATTCCCAAACTCACGTCCCCACAATGCCCCTGGATACATTTTATATTGGAGACTAGTGTCGACGTCTCTTACATAGTTGCCGTCATACCGAACCTTGCTTTGCAGCGTGGCTTTGATATGCGGAGAGGACAAGCCATAGAAGTAACAACTACCGATCACTGGAACCCACCTAACGGAGGAATCCCGCATATCTTTGCATAACCGCCCTGGGTCAAGTTTCCAGGCCCCAAGCCTTAACGCTTTATCACCCTATTCTTGGGCCCGGGGTAGCTTGGTCTCGTCCAGTTGGCATTTCATATTGGACTGTAGCAAGTAGCAAAACCCCAAGTGTGAGCTTGGCGATCGGTGCTGTCGCATTGTGACTTCGCGTGTAGATAGCGTCCTAACGTGACTTTCATTGGCTTTGGTCCTGGCATATGGCTGCAGCACCACGGCCTCCCAAACTTACATTCTCCGTTTTCTTTCTAGGAACTCCGGATTCCGATCATCCGGAAAAAAACCGCTATAATGTTCGCAGTGATGTTGGCGTTTTTGGCACCCTTGTCCAATGCTCCGCTCCCCGCTGTTCTGTTTTGCTTCTACCATATTCGGCAGTACCAGATGAATAGGATTCAAGCTCTTAGTCATCACACATCCGTGCCATCGTTCCCACCGCGATACCTTATAAGATCAATGCTCCTTAGACAGACCGGGAGGCATTAAGACTGGCCATCGCCATATTGATGCCGAATTTACCTGTCACGTTTTCCTAGTTCACGGCCTCACCTCCTCCCTCACGAAACTGACAACCGTATCTATTTTCACCCCACCTCTTCATATGGTTTTAAGGATCTCACTTTCCAACAGGGAAATATGTCTTGTCATCCGGGTATCGACGGCTCCGGTATTGGTGTCTCCTCAAGTCCAGACAACTTTACTCACCAACCCCAGTCCCTCTCGCATAATGAATGGGCGAATCCCTACTCGCCTCACGCTGCTGTCGTTCATGTTCCTCAAATAAGTTCTCAGGCAAGTACATAAGTTACCGTAGTGTGTCACCTCTCTCAACCAACCTAAAATGCTTAGGTGTATACTACTTGTTGTCGTATACGGCCTACTTCCATACGAAGCAGAGATGTAGAGATTGCGGCCACTCGTATTGGTTACCTCGGCGGCCTCTGCGTAGGACTTCCCCGGCGTCGTTCAGACCCCTTACGCAGGACGACCTTTCCTCGGTGGAATTCTGTATGAACCCTTTCTAAATTTCCTCGAGCACTCTGACCCGTACATACAGTTCACTCCCGTCCAATACGCGCCATTGAACCTTACCCAGCCGAGAACCAGAAACTTTGTGCCCGGCCCGAGGCCAGTCACCACGCGCTGGGGACCAATGTATAATGCCGACCATACCCATACGGTTATTAACTGGCGCGACGACGAAGTGTCACAGACTACGCTGTATATGGACAATCAATGTTATCCTTTCATCGCTCACTCACCTGAATTCAGATCTCAACCGAGTGACCTTGACGACCCCTACGCCATGCCTACAGAGACGCTAGAGGACCAATCGTCCCCTACGCACGTCGTCCAAACCACATCTGACTTCTCAACTACATTGACCGTCCAAAGCACCCCTCGCGATTTACCGGCGGAGCAGTATGAAAGATCGCGAGGTATCGCCCAGCAATTTCTGCAATCGAATAAGGAGCTCTCCCCAGCCTCCTCATCTCTGGATCCTGCGTCGTCTAGTCAATCACCCAATACGCGTGAAAACCTCAAACGGCGATACTCGTGCGATCAATGTCCTAGAGCATTCGCGCAACCTCAAGGTCTAAGTCGCCATAGACGGGAGATACACGAACCTAAGCTGTGTATCTTCTGTGGTACGTATAGATGGGCGCGAAAATACCTGCTCAAACGGCACATTAGAAAGGAACATTCAGACCTCGATGCGGACTCGGCGCTGGATGAAGCTACTAGGGACACGCGGCGCCGACAGTCCACGTGATGCGGCTGAACATCACGTGGAATCTTCACGTTCCGGTGTCCACTCTCGGGCAGATATATCAAGATGAGAGCATTGTAGCCCCTGCAGCGGTGTGGTGCAGCCCCAGATCGCACTGTGTCATTTTAGCTGCATTCGGGCTGGTAAGACTGCCAAGAGGTATACTTGAGGCTGTGTATTATGTGCAACCATACTATGAATTTTTTTTGACCTCAGCAGATTGTCTAATTTGTCTGTCCTTTCCCGGAGGAAGGAGTTGTTCAGCGAGAGTCTCAACTATCTCAACCACCTTATGCATGTCGTTGTGTACCATACAGTGTTTCGTTACTATTCCCCATGCACATCATATATAAATCTTCTATCATGTATCGTCACTCGTACGTGTACTAGTAGTATCCGCCTAGGTCTTTCGTGTTGGGATTAATGTTCAGATCCTCGGAGTTCCTATTAGCCATGACATAAACAGATCGCTTCTAGCACTCACTTTGCAATCCTCAAAGATTGTCACAACCTCGAGACCGCACGGCAGCATGAAATTATCGACTTGCTTTCTCCAAGATTCCAAGAGTGCGCCTTCCTGTGCCCGTTCAATAAGCATTTCCAAAGAATTTACTCTTTGCTACAAGGAGTTCGTCCTAGTAGTGGGGTGGTTTCCGAGTTGTAGCCTCTGGCCTCAAGAACTTGGCAGCAGTGAGGACTCAAGCGCGGTCCGGTCCGATACATCTAGTAAGCGGTACTGTGTCCGTCCTATCCTCTGCCGTTATAACGGCATTTTAGGGTTCACATGTTCACACGTTCAACGTTCACCTCATGATATACTCTTGTGCCACCGTGGGTACCACGATCTGTTATGGGTGTCACTCGTGGTTATTCAGCACTCAGTCACACTGCATCACACAACTGTATTCTCCTGCAGCCAACCTGGTAGTGTATTTTGAACTCCCCCGCTGTCCCAAATAATCAATATTAATGGTACATTTCTCCTGTCTTGAACTACCAACTTGAACTCCCAACTCTTAACTCGCCTTGCACCACATCTTTCAACTGCTGTCCGCCTCAACATCACCTTTTCCACTTCGATTTATCAAAGACTCCCCGGGCCCTCCGCCTTCATAACAAAGCGGGCGAAGTCGGAACACGTAGCTAGGCGAGACTGGCGGATATACGGTAAAGTTGTTAGTGCAGTTGAGTGGATGCGTGCACAGTCGTCACCATTTTTTTGAGCTTGAGAGTGCGCCCAGACGCTAGCACTGACTATATTTCTCATACACTGACATGTACACATGTACTTAGTTCAATATTTCGAATATTCTTGACAACTGACCATCCACTGGCCCGCCAGTTGAAGGCGAATCATTTAATCACTCGTTAAGCTGACCTACCGATCCGGGCTCATACGCAAGATCGAGTCGGAGCTCAGGATACCTGCGAGGCAGACAGCGCGACAGTCCGAGTCGCCCTGTGCACCAGAGTCGTCGCTCTCCACACTTCCTTGTGCAGCATCGGATGCTTGTGGTGCCTGTCGTTGCCATCATCGCATTTTGCAAACAAAAACCACGCACCGCACACTGGCAGATACCTAGCACGTATGATGGCTGCGAGGACGCCGGGGCACTCGCAGCCCTCCTCGTACTCACGAGCGTTGTGCTACCGTCAACCAGTCCTCGTTTCTGTGAGAGACCGCTATAGATGGGGGGCAGAGCGTATGGGCAGCTGGTTGGTGCTCTGCATCGTGCGCGGTGAGTGGACCTAGCTTGTCCGTCACCCTGGTCAAAGTGGGTTGCTGTGTGAGAGGAGGTACTGGGCTGTGAGGCTTTGGGATGCTGTGCACTGTGTGAAATTTGGTCAGGAGGCTGCTCATAGGTGGTCCACGTCGCCGGCCCCGCAGCGCTGCACTGTGGGACGAGCCATGGATGCGTATAGTGCCGTGCCTGGGCACGGCTCCACTCATACACGTGCATTCTTACGTCTTTTACTATATTCCTTTAGTTGTCCCCATCTCACGCCACTAGCCCTACTAACATCTTCGGTTTCACCAACTACAGGCACCTGACTGAGAATGACACAATCCATCCAACTTGCTGTAGTAGAACTTGCGCTCCAGGCGGTTTAACGTCGCTTCCTTATCTTCAGGTCAGCGCCCCAAATGAAATTTGAACCCTAGGACGGCGGTCAACTTGAAATTCGATTATATTTATGTGTTGGCAAACTTAGTGCAAGCTCCACCATCACAACGTGCGGCCGGTGATAGTTTTATTGCCGGAGCCGTGAGCCAGGATATTTCGTTTTATTTAGAAACTTATCGCGAAACGTAAATAAATAAATAAATGGCACTTAATGGCGGCGCGGCGCTGCAGTGCAGTCACATGATCGCCACTGCTCGAGAAGTAGCGGAGTTGTCATTTTAGCTATTCCATATACAACATTAGAAGGCCTGTCTCTTTGCTCAGTCAGAATACTGTATGCAACCCCACATGACAAAAGCGATATACTACTATCAGCTAGTCCGCTATTTCAGGAACACCCTTCTTGGTAAGTAGGTTGCGCTTGGGCACCATAATCCCCCTGTCAGTACCCTGCAAAAATGATTCCCCATACTTTGACCTGGGCTTTGAATTGTAGTACGTAGTGGTCAACTTGGTCTCAACCAATGCGCGTACTGGTGTTGAACGTAGCTACGCAGTACGCGTGCAAGGCTATGTCAGTGGCTGACAATTGAATTCCGTGCAGCTTTTCTAGCCGGCATTCTAATTTCCGTCTTTGATCGGCTTATTTTCGAAATCCTTTCACACAGAAGTTACGGTGGCTTGGTGACATTGACGATCTACTTCTTGTTCAGGCACATCACCGCCCGCGTGGCTTCGTGCTTTCCGATGGACAGCCTGGTGTCAGGTATTGAGGATGATCACCGTGACCACTTTCAATCGCTGGATTGTGCTTGCCAAGCGGTACTCTGGTATCCTTATAAACATGTTATATTCTTAGAAAAGCATAGTACCCATTGCTCCTGCCGTCCCCGTTAAATTTCCTGTTATCATCCGCTTAGATTGCCGTCTCACATCATTCCTTGAGCAATGTACGACCATTTTTGCCCGTACCCACCCACTCCCGGCCATTCCATATATTCTGGATCCCCACCGGGGTACAAGTCCCATCATCTAGCAACCGTCCCTGGCATTACTCCCACCTTTGTTTCCGGCATGTCTCTTCAACAACCTCCGCCGTTCCCGGATGAAGCACGGGTAGAACATTGCTTGGCTGATCTCACAGTATATGCTGATGCTCCTGAAGTCAATGCAAAGGCAGGTCCATCAGCTTAGCTGTAGCGTACATCCCCTGTATCGACTAATGTGAATCCTTAGGTATTCTCCGGCTCCCAGACACCTATGTGGTCTACACCGATCTGGGGCTGTAATGATGAACCACTGGCGCAATTACCTGCCGGTGGGGCCCCCGCACCCTGTGGTGTGGGCCTCCTTGCTACCTGTCCTTCAAGCAAGGTGGTGTTCCCTCAGTTCAACCTGGTATGAGGTCTCTAACAATATCGTTGAGCGCTCTGATCAGATGCGTGCAGTCTTCCCCCCCTCTATATGCGCCATTGGATTCGACCTTCATAAGATCCGGAGGGCTCGAGCCCGTCGTCACAAACGAGGCAAACGGCGGCGACCTAATATATGCCGAGCATATCCATATAAGAAGTACAACACTCAATGGGCGCAAGGACGAAGTGTCAGCGAAAGTACCTTCTGGACTAGACCATCAACGTGATCCGTCCATTTTCCTGGGACAACTTCCTTCATTCGGTTCCCAATCAGCGAGCTTCTATGACAGTCCCGACACCTTCCCTGAGGCCACGCCACCATATCAACCATCCCTTACACTCAGTGATCCCAGTTCTCCCAGCATCTCGACGCCGTTGATTTTGCAAGGGGTTTCCCGCACTTCACCTATGGCGCAATTTGAAAGCAAACAAGTCCCGGGAGACCTCTCCTGGCAATTTCTGCGGATCAGCAAGGAACCCGCCCTAGGGTTGTTTCAGGTCCCCACATCGTTCGGTCAATCCCTC
The DNA here is from genome assembly GCA_003314055.1 of Lactifluus hygrophoroides. Lineage (NCBI taxonomy): Eukaryota > Fungi > Basidiomycota > Agaricomycetes > Russulales > Russulaceae > Lactifluus > Lactifluus hygrophoroides. Next base: position 29,629 of record QLPC01011825.1, on the reverse strand, counting down.
GGCGCATATGAAATTCGAAAGGGACCATATTCATGCGAGAAATGCAAGAAAGAATTCACGCAAGTTCAGGGTCTGAGCAGACATCGACAAGAGATACACGAACCAAAGCTGTGTACTTTCTGTGGTACCTTCAAGTGGGGTCGCCGCTATCTTCTGAAGGCACATCTTGAAAGGGAGCATCCGCAACTCGATACTGACAAGGCACTGGTCAAAGTTACAGGTTCTCGTTTTCATCACGGGGCCATCACAACATCAAGGCGTTCAATACGCCGATAGGTTTTACTTTCTGAAGCTGAATTCCATCGATGGGGTTGCGGCAATTCATAAACTGAGGAATTGCTCATTAAATGCAGAAATCTCAAGCGGGGGCACTAAGAGGGTTGGCGTGGCCGATGGTCGCGGCCTTTATCATGACGGACGTGTCGGCCAGGGGGTCGCCACGCGTGCGCTAGGGTAGGGGGGACCTTTCTTTGACGTGAACCAATATGTTCTGGGGGCTGTGAGGACGCCCACGGGGAACCCGCCCTTCAACAATTGCCCACGCATTGTTGATAACGCGATAACTCGATAACGACCTGAAAACTACAAATATAATAATAGAATGGCAAGAGGTACAAATATCTGACATGCGGCATCCTAGGAACTTGTTGCACTTCTTATTTGTTTTTCCTACAAGTACATATCCTTTCATCAATTTCATCCCTCTTTTAAACGGCCTCTTCGGCAGTGCACAGTGTGCATCATATAAATTTCATTGATCAAATCGATCAAAGCTTATGAAGTCCGGTGTTGTGATAAATTGCCGCCGCCGCCGATACGTTTGGGGAGTTGAGGTGGGATGTAGACAGCGACCCCGCCACGCCTTCGTAATTTTAATTTCCCCATGTTTTGTTGAGTAGCCGGTCACCGGTCACCAGACTGGCTATTACGAAAATGGCAATTGAACAGTACAGCAAACGGCAAAGTTGCTGACGTCCATTATGGCTATTACAGTTCAATAAATCCTCATTAAGCCCCACTTTCCTATAATGCATATTATAAGAAACCAAAGGAAGTCCTCGAAAAAAAAGAAACCCGGACTTGAGTGCGTCAACGTCCATTTGTCTGGAATGATGCGTCCCGGTGGGCTGGTGTTACATGTGCTTTGTAACTTTTGACTCGGACGAAATCTGACTAGGTTCCCACTGGCGACGATAACAATGCCTAGTCTACATATTACACGGGAGATATGCAGCTGACATTGCTAGAGCGTGCGGATGCGTGTTGCGCAGCAAGGCGACTTTTCTTTTTGCCGAGTCGAAACGAGGCTGGCTCCGGGTCCCTCTTTAGCATCCATGATGACAAAATGGCCCATGTCTGATCATGTCAAGCAACCTAAGACCCTGGAAGAAGTGATGATCGGAGCCAAGTCCTGGAAACATATTGATGTAAGGAACCGACCGCCATCCATTCCCTATTCTCCATTGGGCAACCGGAAGAACCATTTCAAGGGTCTGTGTATAATAACTTGTGATCGGTGCGCTGAGGTGTGAGTGGCTTATTTTCTCGCCCTGGATCCCGGGCCAAGGCTTTGCAAGGCAAAGCTCGAGCGGGTCATAGACCATGGGTTGCAGTGTTCTCCCGTGACGTACGGTCCAATATGCGAGATTCTCGGAGGTTTCACCTAATGCGGTTGGTTCGGGGCGGTCGTTGTTTTGGGCGATCGGACACAATCGGGATCCCGAGCTACTGAAGTACTATTTTTCCCATAGCCACACTGAAGAGCGACACAGATTTTGAAAATGCTCGCATCAAGGCTGCTGTGCAGATAACTTGATTTATGGGCCGGGCATTGTGGACTTGCGGTGGCTGTTGGGGTTTTTCTAGTGCGCAACCAGAGCGGCAGAGCCAGACGTGGGACATCGGACTCGTGTATAATGGCGCAATCATTGACAAAATGACTTACTGATAACCGCACTGTGCCCGGCACACATGGATAAATATGCGGAGACACTACTTGGAGTAGTCACGGTTCACCTGCATACCGATCAATAACCCGAGAGCACCGGAATATTGATAAGTGACGCACCGTCACCGCCAGAGACTTTGTCGATAGTGGACCAAGTTTGATTCGCCAGGCCGCCGTGCACTGATATTAAGAGTGAAAGATGCTTCCTGTCCATGTAGTAATCCACCGTCCGCCAAACGCAGAGTGATCCTGACGCACATTGACTAAGAGCCTGAGATCTGCATGTGGATAACTTGAAAAGACTGAATGGGAGTGGTATAGCCCAAGACGAGTCATCTGTAACAGGTAGAGCGGCAGGACCTTATACATGAAGTTACCAACGTCGACATCCAGGGTGAGGGGCTTCTGTCACGCCACCACCCTGGTGGTTAATTCCAAGTCCGGCGGGATGAGCTTATGATATTGGCTAATTTCAGGCCTTCGGGAGAGCTTTGAGCTTTGTGACAGCCTTACTCTGTTTTTTTTCCCACCGGAAAGTTCTCTGGAAAGTTCTAGGAGCTCAGAAGTTGAGCCAGCTCACAGTTCGATTACGATTACGGCCGACTCATGAGTCGGATCGCCATTCCGCCACAACGCTCGGTTCGGTTTACTCGATGACGTCAGCAACGGGCAGTTCCGAGCTGCTGAGTTTGTGACGACGCAGCTCCGAGCAACGAGGGAGGTGGACTTGAAAGGCTGGGGCTCCAGTTGTTATGCCATGGTTCAACTATATCTTAACCCACCTCTTTTAATAGGGAACGATGCCGAAACCAACGAGTATCACGGAGTGTATAAATCCAGGTCCCATGATCCCACCTTTCGCTGAGCTGGCACCCAAGTTATCACGTCATTCCCCGTCCACTACAAGTCGGGGGTCGAGCATGGGCAATGATTCAGATTCAGAATTGAGCGCCCAAAGCTCACAGTTTGATCATGCCAAATCCAATAGTCACCGATGCAGGGGCAGGCATGACTCGGAGTCTCGGACTTGGTCCATGAATGCATGAATGTGCATCATGGTGGTGCAACCTATAATAAAATAATATAACCAGAAGCTGTATAACTGACCAAGAGAAGCCAGTTTGCGCCGCAAGTCGCAGCGGCTTGTCTGGCGCCACAGCCAGGCTTGAGCCGACCCTTCCTTTTTTCAATCCCCACCGCCCTTCATTTCCCTGCTTGTAAGTTCGGATTGGTGTCCCGTTAACTCTAGGTGATGCTTCAAGACAGTTTGGATAAAACTAATCTGCCCGAAACTTGGCAGTTCTGTATTAAATTTACCACCGGCTCCGAACCGGAGTACTGTACTGTACGGTTTTCAATCCTATGATCTGGTTGTACAGGACTAACGCTGTCGGCGCCGATTGCTAGGTCCAGTATCGCGCTCTGGACTGCTGTCTTATCATGGTTACGAACCTGAGGCGCTTCGCGTTTCATGTGTCAGTTAAAAACATAGGACCTCCATCACTACAGCCAAAGGGTCGCAATTCTCCTGCCTCTCACTCATTCATACGAGACGATCTGCAAAGATTGAACCGTCCCCTACGCGATATCCTATCTACTACCCCTCTGCACGTCTCGACCAATATCCCACGTTCAAGCATCAGATTTATCTCAGTTTCCCACGTTGCGTTACCTGCCCTGGGACGGGGTCCTCACGGGGTCGATGCCCAACGCCGTTTTTCATCTTGTCGCTCATTCTGCAGATCCCGTCTTTCGTGTCACAGGAGTTCATCGACGTTCATCTTGTGCAGCACACCACCCCCGGGGTCCTGTCTGGCTCTACCAACCTGGCTGCGCACCTATGTACGCTATTATTTGCATGTAGTTTACCTAGCATTTAACTCTACTACACGCCTCACTCCCGCAATTATATCCGGAGGGCGACACATGCAACGAGGCAGGGCCGTTTACTGCGGATATGGGATGAGCTTGTCAATATTGCTGAGCAGATCCGTGGCCGAAATGTCGTTCACTGTCACATCAAGCTCAAGAGCGCGTCACTCTGCATGTCCGTCGAGGAAAAGCTGCTTATAAAGCTGACAGATATTAGACTCACGAGCAGATCGACCTGAACGATCTCCTGATCAAAGCGTATGGTGTGTCCCTGCGTTATATGCCGAACGAGAGCCTCCAGCAGCACACACCGACTCTGTCAACTCTCTTCTACACTCCGCTAGATCCACGCTTAGCACTGGATGTGTTCATGGCAGATGTGAAGGTAGTATATATGGGCAGGTGGCGCATGCCACGGGGAGTGGGTCGTGTCCATCGTCACCCCACCCCGCCGCCATACTTGTCTATGAGATCATCATGATGTGCCTGCACCACCTTAGGTACAGCCACCTGTCGTCCACCCACCGCTCAATCCCCGATCACCTGTCATATTGATAATTGGTGGAAAATCCACCAACAGGTGGTCTTGTACCCGCGTCGCTACAGTTACTATATGGCACTCCCACAACTGTTTTACTTGATAACTCCTATCAAAAATCTGCTTAGACAGGCTGGTTCGGCAGCAACTGTCGCGATACTGTTGACAGATATGATGTAAACTGTTGCATGACAAATGACTCGTGCCTAGCATGATAGCATTTCACTCTTCCGAGTTCTTCTCTTTGCCACGCTGTCTAGCTGGGTAGAGACTACAGTATCCTGTCCAGGGCTATTGCAAATGCCCATGATAAGGATAGGTGTTTTCAAAAGCAACCCGCATGCGGGCCATGCCCACACAGCACATAACTTATCTAGTTTGGAAATCTTTGAAATTTCCGTTCTGGTGTGGTGTTAGGCATTTTCAATACATCAGATATGCCATTGACGCTTGATGCTTGACGCCGAGGCGGTTACTCTTGGTGTAAATAGCCCCGAAAAATTTCCTTATCATGATCACTGCACAATATATGGTCTTTACATGGCACGTCTCAGGCCCAGACTGTTGCCTGTTGAGTTGAGGGTAACCAGGTATTCGTATTCGTTCCAAACGCATCAACATGCACGTGCTGTGTCAGTAAATCAGGATCTGGCTAACCGTGAGAGGAAGACGTCTAGCTCTATTACAAACGAGGAGCGCCAAACCTCAAATGTTCAGCGTTAATTTACCAACTGGCCCAGGGGTCATGATGGTGGCTTTGTGTTCGAAAGAGTACAATGAATGTAATTCCTCGCAGTGATTGAGAATGGACAGAAGAACTCTCGTTTGGATCATTGTCTTTGGGATTGAGAGATATTGAGGCCTAGTATTGAGGACCCGATTCTCGACGAACGAAAGATCCTGTAGTTGTTGCTCGACTCCTTGCACCCTTCCTTGCGGTGATGGGACACGTGGCATAAACAAACATGTAATTTAAACTACGCCGGCATGGACTCACGTGATATGTCATGGCAACTTTTTGTTTTGCCCAGCGACCACACATCTTCTGTGTCACGATGAAATTATCAACGGAGACTATCTAAGCTGGCTGCGCCTCGCTTCAAGGACATAGCTCTGGAAAGCTGGGCTTTTATTAACGCCGAATCTCGCAATCATCAGCTTTTTTCTGTACCGCCCTGCTTGGATATCGTCGTATCGATGAGTTTGATGTGGTCCCACCTTTTCCCGCTCCCGTGTCAATGGCTCCGTAATACTTGCTGAACATGGCGGCCTCTTCTCGGTAGAAAATTTCCTAATCTATCTAGCGCAAGGTGATTTCCTTTTCTTCTCTCCCTTGATTGTACTTCTGCAACCAGAAGAACCCAATATTTCTCTGGGCGCTCCGCCAGAACCCATCAAATTTTTTTTCATCCAGGCACTTCTGAATCTCGCTGCCTCATAGACTTTGGCAAAGGGTGGAATGGCCACCGCATTTGATGGGAAGGGAGAAATGCTGTATCATACTGAGGTAATGTTCAGAAACGGGAACGAAAAAGCAGATGGACCCCAATTCCGACTGGAAAGTTGGAAAACCGATGACAGGATTCTGTGGATGCGTGTGGTGCGATGTATTGGCTCACTCAACTCGTTCCTTGATCTATTAGTACTCTGCGTGATGCGTGCCTGCGAAGCCCTATGCGGGGCGCTTCGACCCCGGCCCCGGATCAACCTCCATAATTTGATGTTGGAGGTGTCTGCGTTCTATGTATCACTAAGAGTTGGGAGGGAAGGGAGGTAACGATTGTTCCCAGTTAGACAGGCTCATGTCACAGTTCCATCAAAGAGGCGGGAAGTTTATTGACGGGAGGTACGTTCTCACGGGGCTCTCTGTGATCGACCCCCCTTTTGACTAACTGGTGTATATGGTGACACGGCCCCAGTTAATTTTTCTATTTGCGCCTCTGAGAGAGGAAAAGAAGGCGATACCCATTGGGAACAAAAGAACTTGGTTACGGCACCTTGGGCTGTTAGCGCCACTCAATATTCTCATCGTGGCAAGCGAGTCAAGGTATCTTTTTTTTAGACTTAGCAAACCTGCCCTGCTTGCACTTCAAAGAATCAAGATCGCCCCTACTCTCAGCTTCATGCAGTGGCATTGCGCGCCGCCTGAGCCAGTGGTCAATGGTCGGTTTGAAGTCGACTCGGATGTCGCTTCGGCAACCAATCGACATTGCAGGCAAAAGCTGAAACGAATGCACAGACGTAGGAGCCTTCACCTTGCATGCGCATCAAGAAAAAGCCTCTCGAGCTATTCTGGCATAGTTCCGAAGTTTCCAAATAACGTGATGCTACATTAGCGTATCCGCCCCCTTCAACTAGGACGATTAGCACCATTATTGCCTATTATCCGCAAATTATTATGGGAGATGTTTCCTGATGTCTTACTGCAACCTTACAGAGGCCTCAGGCTCATGCCTCGCCTTGAAACTGGATCTCGGAGCCCCCTGAGGTACAAATAGTTATGATAGCCACTGTGACGGCGTTGTTGCTACACAGAACTGCCTCGTGTTTTCCCAGATAGGATCCCAGCCGAGTCCACTATTACATTTTTCACCCGTGTCCGCCGCCGTGATATTGTCGACATAAGGTATTAATACATTAATATCGCATTCACAGCATCACGTATGTTAGTGGTTTGACAGTCCCATTCAAATCCCCTCAGTACTTGTTTTTGCACTTTGACCGTGTCTGAGAGGTGAGCGGCAATATTATGATTTCATTGCCTTTACTTACGAGCACTCAAATGTCAAGCCCTTATACGTCGGTTCACAGTACTAGCCAGTGTAGAGCCACTTTTCGGAGAGGATTCAACGTTAGGAAAGGTCACATACCTTGTGGAATCACACACTCTATTCCATGGACGACAGGGTCTATCCGGACACTTACGCTCCTCATGGTGCCATGCATCTCAATTTTCTACCACCGGCACAGGAGAGCACATTCGGTCATTCATCCACAGGTACCTCAGGCTGTGCTACTCCGGTCCCAGAAGCACGCACGCTCCCTCATCAAGGCCAGCATTTGTTGTACGACGGACAGGAAAGCTCGTCGCGGCGTAACTCACATGGATATACTCAAATCTCCCAAGCCAATGCAGAGGCAAGTCCCAAAACCGTTTTGGTCCTTCATGGTGTCTCCGAGACCAATATTAACTAGCATTAATTCATAGGTATACGAAGATTTCCCTTCTCCTTGTCCATTGGATCCATCATTCCAGACAACAATTCCTTGCCAGTGGTTCGACAGGGTAAGACGGTATTCTAAACTGTCGAGTGCTCTGACCTGATGTATCAAGTACGCTCGTGCCGCTCATGCCATCATATCGAAGGACCTGGATCATCGATATGACCCTTCCGTCGCTGAATCTCCCTCCTCCGGACCCCAACCCAACCCACCTTCCTTTCACCCCTTGTCGATGCATGACTCTATGCCACAACATCGTTTACCCCCGACATGCATTGATAAAACGATGCCAGTTTCGCAAGACGAGCTCCAACGATCCCATATTTCGAGTGGGGCCCCCGCCCCAGAACTCCGTACAGTGCACCCTGCGTCACCGAGTCAACCTGGTACATGCAAAGCGTATGAGCCTCCGTACGCTTGCAAAGTCTGCGGTAGGAGATATGCGCAGCCGCAGGGTCTCAACCGGCACCATCGCGAGAAGCACGAGTGCAAGACGTGTATCTACTGCACTGACAAGGACTCGGGGTTCCGTTGGGGGCGACCATATTTATTACGTAAGCACATAAATGAGCAGCACCCAGAAGTCAACACCGAAGCGGCGTTGGATCTGACTACTGGCACGGGGACCCATCCTGCGGATGCTATCACCTCAAGGCGTTCAACACATCGACAGATTTCAGTTGCCGCTGAATCAAATCAATATATCTGTGATTATTCGGGTACCGAGGCCTCGCACGCCCAAGGTGCAACTATCAAAAAAGGAGACCTGGCTCCTCACCATGAAGGGAACATCCATTAGGTGGGAAGCTGGGGTCTAATTATTGCCTATTTCAAATTTATTTATGATTTATGATTCAACAGAGCAGTCGTGGGGGAGGCGTTGCGGGAATCCTAACTCTGTCAAGACATCTCGTGCACGCCTACGTGTACTAACCAGCATTCCTGCTATCCTACCTACACTCCGGAAGCTATTGTTAGTCACATCTCGTGTATGATACTCTTCTATTATTTCACGTACTTCACGTCAGACTTTTGTTCTGAGAGTAACGCAAACCTACTGTCCCTCGCCTGCAGTGTATCATGGTTATTACCAGAATTGATTCCTGAAGCAGGCCTGATGATCGATGATCCTTCCTGCAGTCCGGTTATTACAACACATTTGGGAACTGAATAATTACGCTTCAAGTTTCTTACCACAGCCGCCTTGAATATGCGGGCGCCCATTGACAGCATGGACCGCGGTACTGCATCATATTATGCATCGGTAAGTGCGCCTTACACCAACCACCCATTACCATACGGCTGTTCAAGTTCCGGTTGTGACATGGACGCTGTGATGGACGTTCATGTCATGCGTCTCAACGGCCAGAATAGGCAAGAGCCGGGCGCCCTATACAAAGGCAAGAGAAGACCATTGAGCGAGTCACCCCGAGTCCATGTTCTTCAAATTGGAGATTAGGAACAAGCTATAGGCCTGCGTCTTCATATCTTTATGGCCTTGATATATTTCGAGGTATCCGGGAATTCTTGTCTACTTGGTCGATTTGGATGAGGGTAGTAACGGGAGACAACTCAAAGGCCTCTACGGTATGGTGCCATGTATCGCACAGTTGCAAAACACAGGCCTGACCGCCAATTACTTCCGAGTTTCGTCTCATTCAACTGAATGATTCAAATTATTAGCAAAGGGATGTCATTTATCGAAGCGGTTCACCATACCATAACACCCTCCGGCACTAGAAATAAGCTACCTGGCATCCCACCGGCATGTGTGCTGGCGAATCCGGCGACTCTACCAGTAATGTCACAGATAGAGTCATCGCGTGCAGGAACGGTGGGTCGAAAATTTGGAATTCGTGGTGGTGCCCAGCCATTCCTGGTACCCGTGATGATCGATCAGTTCGATCAGTTACCGAACCCTGAACCATGTCATTGTTGGTAACTGTGACCGCTATGAAGACGAATGGCAACAATCCAACCCGGCGGACTCGGAGAGGGCACAATACTGTGTGTCCGTCACGATATTGATCGGCAGTACTAGCAGTACTACTAGTACAGGGAGGGTTCTTTGTTTTCAAGTTTACGGTAGCGGTGCAACTTCGCTCATAGGCACACTAGCATGCGTGCAGAATGTTCCGAGTTTTTGCACGCAAGATGATGTCGCCTGGGAGCCAAAAGAAGTTTTCGCAGACGCACAGCATATTAAGGTTAACGTTATGCCATGTATAAATTGGCAACTTGAAAGGCAGGTTGGCTGCAAGTTAAACTTAATCAGAATCCACGTGATCGACTATCCCACATGCGGAGTCCTACCTCCCCCGTCGTCCGTACGTACGGACGGTTCCCAGACAAGGGATTTTAGGATTTGAACTTTCAAATTTTACCAGCATTCATTCCCTGTAGCCGTGTCTAGAAAGACAAAAGTTGAAACCTTCCCGATTTGATTCTTTCTTTCCTTGCCGTGAGAGTCAATCAACCAGTTCGAAATTCGCGTCATTACAGGGACAGTCCGAGTACGCGCGAAAGCGACCAAACCAACGTGCAATATGAGTTGACACCGTTACTGAGCTCGGGCTGTAGCCCGTCTATGCATATCCCCTCGCTTACCTACTATTTTCTTCCACCCAAGCTATCGTTCTTAGACCCCTAGAGTTACACTCAGCGGCTCGTCTTACGTGCTTAGATGGATCAATTTTAGACTAGCCAACGGGCCTTGAATGAAGTGTACGAAGGTGCTGTCTCACAAGGCCCTCCGTTCTGAGGTGTACTACGACATGGGTTGCAAACATCCGAATATCATCTCTATCACTACCAATCTCATGGTGCCCATTCGACATCCCTCAATCTTTTTTTCCCTATTCGACATGATCACGAATCCGGGGTAGTGCGGGGGGCATCAACATTCATCTTCAATGCTCATCGCACATCTTCACATCATGCACCAGCGTCGTGGTGGTGTTCAGGTTGTACTCTTGCGATCGGATTGGAGGAAAAAGGAATTCTGCTGAGAGGTACTCATAAGACCGTAAAGGGGATGGCGGCACGTGTTGATAGAGTCGAAGAAAAAGAACCCAAGGAAGAAACTCGGGCTACATAATACGATATACCAAACTCATTCACCATGTAGTCTGTGCGACCTGATGTGAATGTGCAGTGCCATTGGCGGAAGGTGACGTACCCTTTGTTTTTCCGTCGTCAGCAGCAATTTTCGACCACTAGCATTGCGGACGCGTGGAGCCTTCCAGAACCTCATGATGCCTTATTAACGTAGTGCCAATCGAGGGCACCCTTTAGCCGTATCATCGCAAGCACGTCATCTTCCACGTTTTCAATACGGGGCACTACACGTCCGAGTCTCCTCTTGGTCTTCAGCTTGGAATTGCCTGTGAGGCCTTCGAGAGGAGTAAAACAAACTTGGAAGACCCACGACATCCACAAGTTCTATGATATGGTCAAGCGTTTCTGGCACTGTGATCATGAGCGACGACTCGGGGGGCACTGGCACTGAGGCACTTGGCACCCGGCCCGCTTCGTGCCGCGCCGGAGCTCGCCTCGTGCCTCGTGGACGAGGTTCTGCCTGGCACGTGAAGAATGCTCGACGCCGCCGTCCGCAATTTGTCTCTTTTTTTCAATAGATTAAACAACCTCGGGCACACCTCCATCAACTCATTTCTCGATCGTCAATCTCGGATCAATTCCAGGTGCCAGGTTGTCTTCTGAAATCCTCTCGGTGTTCTCTCAACCATCTTCTCATCTATTACAGAGCAACTTTCTATATATATGTCTTTTGCACAATTTGTCGGACGTGTTATCAATTAGAAGCCCTTCGCAAGTGCCAGCAACGTGTTGGTGACCGTGGAGTCGTGACCCCTACCTTGTCTTGTGGCGACATATGGTGGGTGCCAATTGAACCAGGGTATAAAGTCCCTTTGCTTGAATTGTATCTTCGCGTGGTGCCTTCTTCCCAGAGCTCTCATCACCCCTGGTTATCCTGCTGGTGATGTCTCGTTCCCGCGCCATTGAACTCATGAATTCTCGACGAACCAGCAAAGGTCCCGACAGAGTCGCTCCCACTGCGGACTCCAGCACGTCTGGTTTGGTTTGCTACCTGGGCTCGATGACCCATGGGCTGATGGACAGGTGAGTGCTTGTCCTCTGCATTGACAGGATGTGAGTTACTTATGCTGAGTTCTGCGTCTTAAGGCAGCTTGACAGTTCAGATGACGGGCAGAGCGCCAGTGAACCAGGGGGATCCTTCTGGCCTGGTACTCAAAGAAAGCTGTCTAATGACGATCTTGACTGGCCTCCCATGTCCGATCCCACTTCTACTCCGCAACATTTTGGCGTAACGACTAATGATGACGACTTACGTGACCATCTCCAGGAGGTAATACCTTATCTTAGTGTCTATTTCAACTCGCTGGTGACAATACATGCGCTTTAGGAGCCTACAAGTGACTCAAGTCTCAGCAGCTTGCCATTACCTCCTAAGGATGTTTACCCTACGGGTGACATAGCAAGGCATTTTAGCACAGAGCAGGGGTCTTTGTCCTTGAATCTTTTCCGCAACTCCCAGACCAAGCCTTGGGGACCATCTCTTGCCCTCGCTCCTTTACTCAAAAGTCCTCCGATAGGCATTTCTTATCTAAGACTCAAAAATTTCCTACGTTTTCTAGACGTGATAGGTAGGAGTCTTTACATACTACATGATTGCGTGGTTAGTTGACTGAAGTCACCGTACAGAGCGCATCTTCATCATGCAGAATACCATCACTCTCTCCGCGCTCGTGCGACCAGCCTTGTTACCATATTTCTGCAAACTCTTAGCATCCCTTTGTTCCCTCTGATCTTCCCATGACGCCGCGGGGACACACTCCCCGGGAATATATACTGCCGCCTCTGTCGTAACAGCCCAAGAACTAGCATGTGGAAGGTTGTTTTCTTCACGCCCATACGCAGTTCCTGGGATCATGTTTCGCCTCAAGCGAATCGTGACTCCACAACTCTGCAAGCTCACCGCAACAGCTCCAGCGCCCCTCCCTTCAGAGCACTTCCTCAAATTTATTCTTATTCAAAAGTCAAGTTCCGGCCTTGCCGTCACGCTTTTCAGGCACAACTAGTCTTTGCCGCGGGATGGTGTCCTTTTTGGCCTTGTCGCTGCAGGTATTGACTTAAAGAACAACCACGTTCGACATACTCAGGATGCGCTTTAGTCGGGATGTTCTACACCTAGAAACGATGAGTTGGCAGGCACTTTAATGATAATGACGATTCAACTCCCTTATCACTTAGCACGCTACATTAACGTCCTTCCCACGCCACAATTAAAACATGACATGCAATGTACTTCCACATGTATAATACACATTTGGCATGCTGTTGACGTCTAGTATATAGAGACTGAACTGGCTTTGTTGGCGCCGTTCTATTTTTCACGTTGTATTTAATGAGTGCACAAAACGGTGAGCTCACTGGCACCGCATGCATCCGCGTGAATTTCGTTTATAATTGCGCCAATAGTTCACACATTGTACTACAAAATGGGCAATAAATAGGTTGTTCTCAATGGAAGTAAGAAGGAGGAATGGGCAAAGCCTGGAGCTTGACTTGGTGATGTCTGACCACTGTCACTGACTGACCAATGTAAACGACTAAGTGGTGGTACTGTAGTAGTGGGTGGGAACATGTCACATGGACGCAGAAAGATGTGGACGGACAATCACACAAATGTGCTGTACAACGGCTTCCTGAGACAGTCGTTTCTGTATTGGAATCGCTGATCGCCCACCCAAGTGCATGTCACGCGGGTGGTCCGCCCACCACTGCAGGCCTAACGCCCTGAAAATTTACGTCCTTAAAGGACTGTTTTCATATGGCTACAGCTGCTTTACACTACGACATTCTGGGATCGGTGCGCCATTAAGTAGCATGGGACTGAATGACACATATATTCGTGGAAAAAAGGTGCGCTTACCACACGACTGAGCGGCGATACAACGGCCTCAGTACATTGGACATTCCACTTATCCATTCTTGCCTGTTATGGATAAGATGAGTGTCTCAGTACCTCAGTATTTGGAAGAATGAGGTATCATACTGTAAATACGAAGAAAGTCCGAGCTACAAGAATCAACCTTTTGAGGGACTGGCACATGGCTCGTCCGGTACCGCTGGGCTGGGCCGTACATTCAGGGCAAGCGACCGCGCATGTGTTCAAGCGTCAAGCGTCAAGCTTCAAGTTTTGCGGCTGCCAGTGCATTCCGCTGGAACTCCACGTCGTCGTAAGATACATACCAGCGATCTCGAGCTGGAGCAACTGCTCCCACCCCAGATTACTGGTGTGTGCAGTGTGCCTTAGCTATCCCCAGCTGGCTTCCATGTGCCAAATTTGTTTCCTTATCAGTCCTTCGAGCTCACAATCATCCTCAGTCCGAGTCCCTGTTAAAGCACGTCATTCTTTCCTTTATAGTGGGTGAATGTCTTTCCACTTTCTACTCTCAACTTGAAAAGCATCAACATGTGTAGCAGTACCTCGACAGAGGGTATGGCACCAACCGTGTCATGCAATAACTTGAATGAGGCGCGATCTCGACGACATCCATCTTCGAGATGCCTGCAAGTGGAACTGGAAAAGCCTGCGAATTCGATCGAGCAAGCGCCAGTGCCGTGCTTTAAACGTAACCCTCAAGCATACCTCTTCGACTTTGTTTTTGATGAAACGTAGGTATTCTTTCTCTTCCCACAATCTTTGTCATCACTGTATCCTGAGGGAGATTAGAAATGTGACTGAATCAATGGCAGAATGAGCGCAAAACGTGTACTAGCCATGGGGGAATTCGAAGGGCCAAATTGGACGCCACTCAATGTTCATTAGGACTGAGGGAAAAATGCCAAACATCTTACAAGCTGCTGACGCGCGTGTGATCGCTGCATATTTGGTCCGAACGGCACATGCTCCCCTTAAGATCAGGATTAAAGGTTGGGCGTGTAAACGATATGTGACTGACAGTGACTGAACTCGGGCCCTTGCAATTTCGACCGTTTTTGCACCTTCCCAGAATTGAAAGTGACGTAACTTACGAAGTTCTGATAAGAATTCCACCTCAGCGGCAAGAGTTTTCACAGATCGCGGAAGGTTGCATAAGTATGGCGTCCTGTTCGCTGATGCTCCCTGCTGATGTGGATGACCTCAACCGAGTATGGCTAAACTCTCCGCAGATGGCCCACTGGCACTCAGATAAAGGACCGCTCTCCACCGCACTTTATCCGCACATCAGTTATTTTATTAATGCCCAAGCTGAAGAAGTGAAGCTTCACTCATCCCTCAGGCTGGGGTGTGGGAAAATCCTCGTACATTGCATAGTGCGCGCGCTGATTTCAGGTGATTGGTTGTGTTGTTCCCCCTCTCCCCCCACTTCCGTACTTACTGAGCGTTCACATCAAGTCGCATCTCGTAGGTCAGTACACTTGTTTTTTGGTTAGCTTGTCGCCCTCTTCATCGCGCCACCATCAAAAACGAACGCAAGATATAGATGAGTGATTCGATAAACGGCGGAGGAGAAGGGACCCACGACCTTGCCTACAACCTTTTGCGATACTGCTTGGCGACGAAGCACTCGAAGTGAGACACCCTAAGAATAAGATAACGGACGTCCGGGGTCCGCAGATATGGGAGAATTTGTCGGAGCCAAGTCACAGGTATTGCCGTTATCCCAAACTAGGGGAGGTATCCATACTGCGACCAACCAGGTAGATTGCCGTTAAATGTCAAGCATGTCAAGACTCGAGCGCGAGCGCTGCGCCGATACACATTTTCATCAATTCGCATGATGACACTCCTTTCCCAAACCTTGGAAAATGTGGCAGAGGAAAGTCCGACCTCCTTCCAGAAGTGCCACACAGACAGTTCCGAGATTAGCGAACTCAAATTGATGGATGTCGTCATGCGCAGCAGCGTAAATAACATATATCAGCACAACGTGGGTAGAAGAACTGGTATGAGAAGCACGTTGTTGTGTACGAGGGCGCCTGTGCGCCAGTGGCACGCTAGTTATCTATAAGTGGTACCTCCGGATTTATGGGCACTCCGGAGGGGGATAGGGGCAGACACGCTCGGAGGGAGAAGGGAGAAGGGAGAAGGGAGCACTTCTGATGAAGAAACATTCTACATAGAACAGGTCCATTCAACTTCTCAGTGGCCTTCCATATAGGGACATATAATCACACGGTTGCGCTTGTACCAATTCTCACTGGCACCCCAAAATTTACTGTACGAGCGGCACTTGCTCGAACGAAGGGGAAGAGTCGTAGCATCGACTTTCACCCTGCTTATTGTAGCTATCACTGGCCGCCACCATAATGGCGGTCGCATAGTCGCATTGCTGCCACGCCGCGGTGTTCATCCTGCCAAGTTATCGGCGAAAGAGGACCTTCGCTGCCAGTAACGGCAGATACTTCACCGGCACTCGTACTATTCGTCTACCCTACCAACAATGCGGCAATATGGATTTGGATTTTTCACTTAGTACTAGCCTGATGTGGCACAAAGGCGTGTATGTTTCCATTCCGCCATCTTTTTTGATGTATTGATGGTGTCTAGCGCCAACATTGGCAAGAGCCCAGAGCCCAACCTCTGATCAACCCTATCCATCGCTTCAACCCTTTGTCTGGCTTCGTCCTCATTCCTCAACGGTTACCCTCAGTCACGTATCATCATGGCCCTGAGACGACTGCCGTTCTCTTTCCATCGCATCAAAGTCTGGTCTTGTACTCCGCAACCTCTTCTCTCCACCCCTGCTACCGCCTGCCGCTGCGCTGCATGGCGCCAACATCGTTTCTAGGCTGCCGTCTGTATCATCCACCCTGAGAGTGGCAGCTGGGTTCAACGGTTACATTTCAACTTCCCTCATCTCGCTGTTTCTACTTTCGTGATATGCAAGCCAATCACAGATGTAACGTGTTCTTTGCTTTACCTTCAATCCCAAAGTTGAAAATAGTCCATCGTGCAGTTTGGTGTCTCCTGTTGAATACGACGAAAGGCTCACGCGTATATACCAAATACAACTACTTTTTGTTTGTGAGTCTATCTCAAGGCCCTCTTTGTGTATATAACCTAACCCTCCACTTCTCCACTTTCGGACTTAGAAAGAAATGGCATCCGCACTAAGCCACTACGTAATCGGATGAGGCGAAAATAGCTTTGTAGCTCCCACATCAGTCAAGTGCTATCCATGTAATCTAACACACTGAAGATTCCGCGACCCATGTCTGACCGTGACCAAGCGTTTATGCGCTCCTTTCCGCTTCGAAAATTTCACATAGATTACGACTGATGAAATAACCTTCAAGCTGGCGCCTTACCACTCCCATAGAACCGTGTCAATCTCTTTCATTCACCACAATGTGTTTCCAAAATTGATGGCCCTGGTATGGCACGCCGCCAGTGCCAATTGGTACTAATTGGTACTGGTCATCCATCGGTGACCAAAAGTGACCAATTGGCGTAGAAGGCGGTAACAACGACGATTCGTTGTGGATCACTTCAAAGTCGTTACTTCCCGACATCAATCACAGCATAGCGGTGCAGATACGAACCACTTACCGCCCTCTCGTTCTCCAGCCCGTAGTCGAGCGCGGTCGAATTCACTCATAAAAAAAGATTTTGTCAAACTGGAAGATTATTGAACGGGTGCCTCTGCGCTGACCATCTATTATTCTTGCAACACTTCCTTCATTCGTGGCTCACGCACGGGCACGACGAAACCAGCTTTATAAGCCACTGTGTCCGCGAGCTCACATCAACTTAATTCTTTGCACTCCATGACTCGTTATCTAGCCAAACCATTTGCTTTTCTCCCGTTCGACGAGTTGGAACCCGGACACTCCATCGCTTTCCAGACGCAGTTCCGGCTCCCTACCGCCGCTCTTCTCTCCCCTGACCAGGGGCTGGAACGACTTGAATCCTATGATCTCCCAAAAAAATATGACGATCACTGCGCCACCTTCGGGATGGCTCCATTTGAATTGACACCGAGCGCCCTGGTGGAAACTGCTTCAGATGAGCCATCAAGGTACTTTCCGTTCCTTGGCCAAGAAACAACAGCGACAGCATCCATTCCATCGAACATATACGGCACCGACTCGGTCCAAGACTCGAGCCGGCACGTATGCCCCCAATGCAGAGCTAGCTTCTGCGAGAAGAAGGGTCTCAATAGACATTTCAAAGACAAGCATTGGCCGCAAGAACAGTGTCCGTTATGTAGGACTTACAAATGGTCAAGAGGGCGTAATTACTTATTCAAGGCACATCTCCGGTCACGCTGCAACGCCGACATTGGGCGGCGCGCCGTGGTGCTTGCAATGATGAGCGCCGGGCGCGCAAAGTGAACAAGATGGATACTGCAGTAAGCCTTAATTCCCGTACCGTATTCTTCCTCCTCTAATCAACCCCATTCTAAAAAATTCTCCGCAGAATGATACGACGATAGCATCTTGGCTGTCCTGGGAACTGGCGTCTTTCTGTCATTACCTCTGCCTTCGAAGATGCCGCACGTCTACCCCTGCCTCGTGTTGCACCACGTTTCCCCGGTTTTCGCTTGTTTCATTTTTCGCGTTTTCGCTCTTTGAATTGATACTTGGTTGTGTTTCGCCTTGTGTTACAGTCTCTCGCCATATTTTCGCTTTCCTTGCTTTTCACGGTCTGCACACCGCATCCCATCTTAGTTCGGTCTACATATATCTCCGTACTTGATTCTCATACTGTACCTTTCTTTAATTTTGCATTATAATCTCTATCTCTCCTCTGTGTCACTAGACTCACGGCCGGGCATCGTAATTCGTAAAGGCTTGACTAGCTTAACCACTTCACTTTATATTCTTCAACTCAGTATTGTGCCCTAGTAATCGTATCTTACATTTTCCGACTATTTTGCCTTTATTTCGTGTGGCTATAATTCTAGTCGAGCTGTAAAATCCATTACGGTTGGGCACTCGGTGAGGGTCACCTTACGCGACTCGGAGCGGGGGCGCTTGCACGTGGCGGCCACGTGCCAATCGTTCCTCATTTCCTAGCAGTTGTACTACAGTGCAACGAGTCACCAGCCAAACTCGGCATGACTGTCACCCGCGAATTATTTTTAACAGGATTAGGTTACCAGTATTGCTACTGGCACTACCATATATAATGCACCGCCGGTGACGTAAAGAGAAATGATTCCGAGTACCAAACTTCTGTTCTGTTCGTTGAAGATGCGTGCAGGAGAGGTGTCGGTTGCCAGTGACAGCCTGGGGTTAAGCGGTAACTTCCGTGATATCACTGCACAGCTAGACACGCGACCAGGGCATGTGTTAACCACAGTGTGGCATCTGCGCTGCTCATAACTGAGCCTATTATTCATTAATAGGAAAACCGGGTTCTTGGTTCGGCCACAATATGACGATCACTGTGTGTTTCTCTCGACCAGTAAGCTCTCTGGGCAGAGAGTAATCTAATATTCAGTCGAAGGAACCGGTTTTGCTCCATCACAGTGCATGCCGAAACATTGAGTGTTCAGGATGGCCAGGTTGCAAGGGGTGCAAAAAAAACATTGGTTGACTTATCTTTGACTTATCGCTTAGTTTATATATGATGTAATCCGATAAGGCGATTGATATATGTTGATCGACATGTTGAAATGTTGATGATTAACGTTGATTGACAGCCTCACTCCCAACTGAATATGGGGTTGTATTGTCTTGAGGTTGACTGGTGGTCTGAAGTTGTGTGGAAGCAAAGGGCATCAGAGTAGAAAGGTTTTCAACTCGCTCAAGTCATCAATTGAAAGAGGTTATCTGATCAGGTCTTTCTATCGCTAAGACCCTAGCTTTCCATATGCACCTCACAACGACCTGCACGCACTCAGCATAAGTCTTCACGCAGGAAAGAATCAGAGATGAAGGCAACAGTTGCAAAAGCGCCGAAATGATAGGACGAGAATCTCATCGAAGGTCTGTTGCCCTCCAAAATGCAGCCACTGCGTTGAAACGGTCGAACCGAACACGGCAAAGGCTACATAACCGTCATAACGTATGTCATGAACACTGCCGATTGCCAGTTACCCCGAGTGCGAGAGATCAACGATCGGCACACCGTTGACCTCACGTTTCGCGTATGTCTGGCACTCCGACGTCCGAATTTTCCATCAATCTTTTCATCACTTACAGAACCAAGAGGCAAGCACCAGGTCATTGGCTTTAAAAGCGCCCAAATGCATCACAGGCTCAAGAAAAAAGATCAGCCAACGAAACAGACGCCACGAACACAGTACAGCAAAGCCAGCAGGGTTGCGCATTGTTTATGTCAGGGCAGCGTGCGTCTTCCAGGTGATGTCGGTCAATTGGTACTACTCTGGACTCTGGATCGCGCCATTGGTCAGAGCCCCCGTGGGAGAGTCATAGATTAGATGGGGTAGGAGGAAAAATACATGATGCAGAATGTCATGTTGAAACAAGCGCGGCTGAGCTTCGACCGGCGAACACAGGCCAGTGCCACGCACCCATTGGGCGCAATGGCAGCCGGGGAGAGAATACCTGGGAGCGAAAAACCAAGCAAATTTTGTGGAAGCAGAATCAAGGCCAATCGCAATGTACTAATTGGATTGAAGCGCACAGGGCAAGGGTTCGGGGAAGCGCCAGAGTGACATTCAATTGACAGTTGGAGACATAACTAAAACTATTACTCGAAGTGCACCTCTTCCATTCCCATCTCCTGTTGAAGCACGCACGACTGAATCTGGTCTAGTGTCTACGTACCGCGCCACGTGGACATAATTCCGCAAGGGCTCCGAAGCGTCTCGAGTTCCAAATAAGTATTGTCTTGTTCGAACGCCTCCATCGCAGAAGATTTGAATTCGTATGGGGGACCGTGCCGAGACGATTCAAAGTCCGGCCAACATCTGCGCTGGGCCGCTGATTGATCATGATTGTGATCGGTCTCGCTACTCCTCCCTCCCTCTTTTCTTCCCATCAACCATCATTGTCCGAGTTCCAGTTGTCAGGAGTGTGCGCAATGTGGATCACTCTCATATCTCTAATCCCGTCGTGTCTACCCCCTCCTTCCGTGCAATTACTACATGCCAATGGGTGGTACAACGTCACGAGAATTTCTCGGCACTTCTACTGCGTTCCTCCCCGTAAACAGCACTGCAATTCTCTGCTCGCTCTAACTGTCAAATGAACTTCAAGACTAGCTCCCGACATTTCCAAGATGCGAAGTTGTTTGGGTGTCGTGGTCTACACGTGGTCCCAAGAAGCGGGTACCCACGTTGTATTAGCCGCCCATCCCTCTCTACCGTTGATACCGCCTACACCAATCAATGGAGGTAGCTTGTCGTCGTAAGCCGGAGATGTTGATCCCCTCTACACCTCGTGGATCGTGCATGGGTGCCTACTACTAGGAGACCAATCTTATATGAGCTTAGCTATTGAAAGTCGCAATCCCTCACCGAATCCTCATCAATTTTTTTTTCTCTTTGCAGTCCTCATGCATCCACATCCAGTTCTCGAATCTCGTGCAGCAGTAATCCCGAGACACACGACCACCGTTCTCGAACACGACAAGTTTACTGTAGGCCACTCCCGAACGCTGTTGCCCCAATTACCTCGCCTCGAGAATGCCCAGGTGAATAGTATCTTGAAAACACATGCTCACCACTATATTGACAGACAGTGACAGACACCCGTCAATATCATGATGTCTCTTGATGACCATGACTTTCCAGATGCGAACCTCGTGAACCCCTTGGACCGTTCGTCGTACCCAGTGACAAACCACGTAAGCCTTTTTTATACCATGTCTGTCCCCTCACTGAGACAGGTTACACAGAATGTGCCGGCATCCGGCCTTCCTGCCCCAATCGTCCTATCGCGGGACAGAGAACTGGTTCGCCTTGCGCCGTGGCAAACACAACTACCTCTTTCTTACCCGGCTGAGGAATCCCCCTTCGTGGACTCTACTTGCAAGCAGTCTATACCACCTCCAAATAGCCAGCCAGCTCTCTCCAACTCGGCCCCAGGACAAAGCAGATACGATGACCATCTATCCGGTACCGCTCTTTCTGGGACAGCCCCCCACGTACTGCCCAGGAACGTTCACCCGATGGTTACCGGAGCAATGTCAATGAGTTCAGTAACACACGATCCGTTCCAAGGGACGTATTACAACCCAGGCTATCTTCCTGCAAATTCGCCAATACACCCCCTTCGCTTTGTTTCCCCTTTCTCTCTGACGCCCCATTTTCCACACCAGGGCAATGACTCCCTCATTGATGACGCTCACGATAAGCCTGTATTATATCCAAACCTTGATCCGGCCTTAAAAGATGGCGAATGCCATGATCTCCCATTTCACGCACCTCCTGCTGGGTCACTGATCGCAAGCCTCTGTTTCCCTGGCACCAGAGAAACTCCAGTGTACATGAAGCCGCCCGAACTACCTCGTGGGGCATACCACGATCTAGGACTCAGCCCCATAAACTCAATAAAATCCCGCGGTGGCTCTGTCGCCTCTTCCATTCAGGGAGCCCGCTCAACGGGATCCTTCCAACCGCAATCGGCAGGTCACATTCTCCAAGAATCCTCTATTGCATCAAAACGAGGTACCCTTGTGCGCCAAGGGTCGTACCGGTACCGGTGCCGCGAATGCGACGATGCCAGCTTTGGTGAGAAGAAGGCCCTTAACCGACACATGAAGGACAAACATTCGCCGCCAGAAATCTGTCCTTTCTGCGGCGCTTTCGAATGGTCCAAAGGGCGCAAATACTTATTCGAGGCGCATCTCCAGTCACGCTGCAAAGCTACTCTTGAGCGGCGTGCCATAGTACTTGCAAAGATGAGTGTCAGGCGTGCAAAGCGAACGTGACGCATACAGTAAGTCTCCGCCCTCGTACTATCCTCCTTTCACTGAATAACCCCACTCTAAGCTCCTTTTTCAAGTTTGCATACTACTACGACTGTCAGCGTGTCTGCTGCCTCTGCCTCGAAAACCAGCAACGTTGTTTCACTATCCGAGTCCCCACCTTCGAAGATTGCCACACCTCTAC
>QLPC01011822.1:3018-14464 GCA_003314055.1 Lactifluus hygrophoroides | reverse complement strand
GCGATGCAACATGTCGTGAACTTGCGGCAAGTGTTCAGCCGTCAACGTCACGTATGTGATAGGCGCGACCGATTCTTGAACTGGTTCCCTCCTTGGGCTGCTCTGCCATCAATATTTTGACGAACAAAGACCAACGACAAAGCAGGCATACAATTTCAGCGTGTAATGTGCACGAATGTCCTCCATAAGATCCATCCAAGGTGTCCTCGCTTCCCAATCAGTGGCGACCACTGACGAGGGGCGTTCGATAAAGCCGTTCAAGCGTGATAAGAATGAGCTCTTGTATGGTGTTGTCCGTACCTCGTAGAGAGCACAAAGGACTTCAGGGTTGAGCTCAGGTGTCCTAAGAGGGGCAGGAGAGAGTGCGGTGAGTGGGGCAGCAGCATCCTTTGGACGAAGGAGCGGCCGAGACACATTATGTATTCGCGAGTGCTGAGAAAAGTCTCCCATTAGTCCTTTCGTTGCCCGCGAGCTCACGACAGCGCGTAACTTACACGTTGGACCTTCAACTTTCGCAATATGAGGGCCTCAGAGACGGTCAACCGGCCTTGCGAACTCTCCCTCCTCTCCTCGAGTGTCTTTATGAGATTTGCCTCCTCTGATACAGAAAGGAGCGAATATGGCCTTCCCTTGGGTAGGTTGCAATAAAAAGGCACGTCAGCTAATCTCTTGATTGTAGGGGAGGCTACTAGTAGAATGGTGCGCACTCACCAGGTCATCCCTTTCATGTCGTTCCTCTAGTTCGTCCCTAACTTTTGCATATTGCGCCAGGACAGATCCGGAAACGTCGTCGAAAGTCGCATCATCGCTGTCCACAGAGGCATATCTTGATGTGAGGAGGTCAAGAAGGGGCTGGAGGGAGAGCATTGGGACGGGTGAGACTTTGGGCACCGTGAGCGATGTATTGGCACCATCATCTTTCTTTCGTTTTTTCCGGGCAGGGCGTCCTCTCTGTTGCGACTCCTGTTAATAGGCATAGGCGTATATGGAGATTGTGAGAGCGCACTGTCGGCCTATCAACGTAAGCAGCGTCGTGGTCATTGTCGTCGTTCCAGTCCTGTAAAGACTCTGCTTCCGGATCCAGCACGGCTGCCATACTGTGTTGAACGTGGCCGTACTTGTGATACGGTTGACGTACGAGAATGTCACGGTATTGAGATAATAACCTCAGGCTTTTCAAAAAATCTAAACCTTGTGGCGTGCCCGGCGGGCAGTCTGAGACTCCGAGTCCGACAAAGGCACCCTCGGGTTTGCCAGTCAAGGAACAAACATTTAAACAAAAGATATGATGCTACATCATAGGTATACAGCAAGGGCTAATCTCGACAATATGGTCGTGCTACAACTGCGGGGGAAAGTAATGTACGATATAGAATCTCGCTGTTCACGAACTTCACTCTAGGAAGCAGAAACGGCCCGTCGTTTGAAGAATAATGCTACGATTGAAGGCGGCCGCGGACAGTGAGGCCGGCGACGAACGTCGACACGACCCAACCATCCTTAACTAGGGCATCACGAACAGCTGGCCCCAAGACAGCTTTGCCACCAAGGGAATGCTTTCCGCGTCCAGTGATAAACTGCATGGGGTGAGCTACAATTTTACATGTCAGCACCAATATCTGAAGTACGGAGCTGATCGAGCTCACTGTCAGAGGCACCATATTCCCTGAGAAACTCCTTCGCGAGAATGGCTGCTTGGGCTGCGGTGGTATAGTGCAAGTCGATAGTAGTAACAGATGCGGTTGTTTTTCTGGTACGATGCAGGTCGTTAACGAACATGAAACCGAGTATAACCATTTAGCTAACATTGTCGTTCGTATGCGAGCTCTTTCGAGACCCAATTCCGTGTTAAAGATCTCTTCTTGTAAACGGTGTACCTGAAAAGGGACGTACAGTAAAAACGGCATTGACGCTCAACGATCAGGCTCCACTGGCCCCATGGCACGGAATAGCATACCCACCTCTTCAACATGGTACATAGCAACCTGTCTCCCTAGGTTCTTCGAGTTTCCCCCTTTCCAAGCCTTGTCCGTCGCCGCCAACGCCTCAGCGAGACAAGTTTTCAAGTAATCTAGACGCTCTTTCTGTCTCGCGTTGCCTTGATCGCTGATCTGGGGGGTGGACGTCTCGCGAGAGTCGTTCAAACCAAGACGAGGTGGCGCATGATGATTTGTAGATGCAGATCGCTTCCGGCGCGACACAACATGCCATTCATTCTGCAGTTGAGAAGGTGGGTAGCCCAAACGAGAGTCTGATAGAAGATCTGTGTGGGAAGACGTAAGGGATGGAGATGGTGTGCTCTTGGATGCTTCTAACGAGTCATTGTCCCCGTGTGGAAACGATCCCTGGTGATACGGGGTAGTTGGCAATTCTGCCGATGCATCATCCGGGAGGCTGCGTAGGAGTGAGATGAGGTCAAATGCGTCGTCTTGTCTCGACCCAACAGCACGTAAGCACAAGTGGGCATCAGAAAGGAGACGTTTTTGCCCTTCTACGCTTAGTGTGTTGTAATCGTCGGTACTCTGGAGGATTTCTTGCAAGCGAAGCAATACGATCGTGTCAAGTGGCGAGCTATTGTTATTACCTGCATCGATGATGGCGGTGAGCGCGCGGCGAACAGCTGCCGCAGGTGACTTGGACTCGGGTGAGTGAAAGAACGACTTGAAGAAAGATTCAGGGCGAGAGGGGAGAAGAGCAGCAAGTTGTGTAGAAATGGAGGATATTGAGGTCCATATATCGACTTCAGAAGACTTTGGGGATGTGATAGAACGTTGATCATGGCAGGAAGTACGCGTGGAACCATTTTGTGGGGGTAGTCGTAAACCATTGACCGCGACGAGTTTGAATTTATTTTTCCCCTTCCTTCCTTTTACACTGACCGTCCCCTGCTCTGGTCTAGGCAGAGGAGTACGGTCATTGTTTAAGAGATTAAGCCCACTCTCTTCATCATGTGGCAGGTACTCCTGGGCTAAAAGAAGCTGGATGGCGCGTCCAATGTCGACATCCTCAACGGATCCTCCCACGGAGGTGGCGTTGGTAATGGCATACCCCAGACGAGCAGATGATACTCCGGGGAAAGCGGCTTGTAAGAAGCCAAGGG
The DNA here is from genome assembly GCA_003314055.1 of Lactifluus hygrophoroides. Classification (NCBI taxonomy): domain Eukaryota; kingdom Fungi; phylum Basidiomycota; class Agaricomycetes; order Russulales; family Russulaceae; genus Lactifluus; species Lactifluus hygrophoroides. Next base: position 11,364 of record QLPC01011822.1, on the reverse strand, counting down.
GGGTTGAGAAAGAAGCGGCGCTGGAAGTCGACCGTGGTGAGCCTAGCGGGGATGTTGTGTCGGTAAGGGTAGAATGTGCGGAGATAGTCTCATAATTTCCTTCCGTAGCACTGCTGCTGAGCAAGCCACCATCGATACGAAAGCCCAATGGTGCTTCATTTATGAGACGTTCGTGATCGGCTTCTGTGGCGAGTTCGGCAAGAGTTTGACGTAGGATACCGAGCTGCCGAGTTGTTGGGGTGCCAGAATCAAATTCAGAGAGGAATGCCGCGATGAGCGAGCTGTCCAAAGACGGAAACTCTTGCTGAGGTATTATGGCGGTCCAGGAACGAGCAGGAGGAAGTCAGTGGAAGGGAGAACACGTGTTACGGTGTCGTGAAACGAATGAGATCGTGCAAGTTGGGTAGGAAATGCCAGTCTTACCTGTAATTCATCCAACAATGTCGATGTCACCATAGGATGTCTCCTTTGTCCGTGGTGGGTTTAACCGAACAGGATAGCTCAACGACTTGGATACTGTACCACTCCGAGTTCAAATTGACATTACATGTTGGTCAAAATTATTTACAACGCAACTCAGACAAGGAAGTCTGCGTCACCCACGGGCCTTAGTCTCGTTCCGTTTCATTTTCATTATTAAGTTACTATCAACGGAAGTAGTTACAAGGTCCGTTGATTGTGCAGTACTTCTGCCTCGGTCCTGCAGCGACTCCGATTCCTCGAGTGTGGCGACAAATACCATGACCAAATCGTGGCACAGGTATCGCTTTATTCAGACATATCTGTACTGTAATACAGTATCCGGAGGTCTATCAAGAAACGCGGTAATTTCTACAATGAAATGAAGGGATGGTGAATTACAGTTCAGGGCGAGCTGGGCGTCCGGGTACCTTGTGTATGTGTTTGTTTGTCGCGGTTGACAGGTCCTCACTGGCAACTGGCACAGCACAGCACCACCCCCTCATTGCGACTGCTTTCAAGTTCTACAATATGCTGTTTTACGTCTCTATTCTCGCATTCGCCACTCTCGTTTTCATGCGTACGTCATAAGACTCCGCCCTTATCGAATGACCCCTCCAATTGTCGCCGCAGTGTTGTACCATTACCGCGCTTACCTTCCAGTCCCCGATCGCATACGTGCTATCATTCCCGACTATTCTCTAAGGAACTATGCACCACTGTCTACTTTTGCAGATCAAGCTGCTGCTGGTATGACAAGCTCGACATTCGATATCGAGGCGGACAACATCTTCCAAGGAGACTCCAGGGCTGGTCTTGATGAGCAGGGGACACAGGAGGTTATGGAAATAATGAGAAGAGAGAATGTCAAGTAAGCATTGACTTTCGCGCTAATCGCTAATTGGTTGTTTTGTATCTAACTGCTCGTCTCGATTAAGTTTTGATCAAGCCCGACTCATTCGTCATCATCGCTACCTGGCCGCGAACGGTATTGATCCTTCAGGTGAGCCCCCTCTGAATCCCGTCTTCAATCCGTTCTACAGCTTTTATCCAGGCATGCCTCTCGATGCAAAGGCGGTCACACGTCTGTGATGATTTCCGATTGCTATCTGTACAAACGACCTGTTCCATTATATTTAATAGCACGTCCGGCCGGATCTGCCTCTTCACCGACCTATTATCTCATTTGGTTACCAGTGGTTTTGGTTTTGAAATGCATATCGTGATATGGTACTTATACATTGTTTTCTCAGCGTCTTGGCGCACCTTAGTCCCACTGATGCAAGAATTACGAGAACCGGTGCGTTTAGATCAAGTTAACATCACCAACGCAAGAACTCCCCGTTCGTGCGCTCGGCTCCTTTGGTGGGGTGTTACTCCCTGTCAACGGACATCCACACAACCGGTCATAATGCCTCGAAGTATATCCGAGGACTTTGTGTGTTTGCTGTGATGAGACCACCTTACGCCCTGAAGGTTGGCGCACATGTGTCGCACATTGTTCCAAGCCATACCAGGCAGTGCTAGAGGCTAGAGGGGGGAAACAAGATTGTCGTTTCGTAAAATTTGAGCCGTGGGTCTAGATTGATCTCGACCCAGTTCTTCTCCAAGCTTCATTCCGTACCTTTCGGATTGTTGCCAACCCACCGGTAGAGCGCCCCCCTGGCTTCCTAGCGTAGCTCTACATCTCCATAACAGTCGACTTGCATTGGTAAGTTAAAAATAAAGTTGATGTTGTCAGAGACGAAACAGGGACAGGATAGTCGCAGTCTCACAGCCGCTCGGGCATTCGGATCAACGAAGGCGCAAATTCTCTTTCAACATGTGGGATGTACGTTGATATCCTTTCTTCCCTATCTCCCTATCAGAACGGGTCTATAGCTAGATGTTTCAAAATGTAAGAATTGGCATCGAAGGGTAAGAGAGGTCGTCCCCAGCACAAGTCAACCTCGGGCACGAGCACGTGGCGCTGTGGAAAAAATATCTCAACTTTCCTAATTCCTACCACCTGACACAACCAAGGTAATCGCTTGCGCAATATAACTTCCATGCTTGTGTATGTGGACCGCGGTTGAAGTGCCCGTTAGGCGCCTCTCTTGTTTGAAGAAGACACGACAATCCTTGACCCCTGTAATTGCGTCATTGACCAGGGTGGCGCGGGGTTTGGCCAACCTGCGGGATCCGAGCGCTTCGCGGTTCCGCTCGGTTTCCTTTATTTCCTTTAGCTTGCTGCCCGAGGTGAACCAATTTACCTTTTGGATGATGTGCGAAGATCTATCTGCATAGTTGTATAGTTATCCTGCCTTCCTTCCACATTAGCAAGCGCCACTTTGGCAGTATTATCGCTCGGGCAGGTCTCATCGTACCATCTTTGTGCGATAATGAATCCGTCAACAGGTGTGTTTCAACTCCCGTACATTCTTGGGTGCAACTCCACCATTTACATTGCGTTTCTGCTACTACAGTAGGTTGTCCGTACCGTGCCCCGACTTGTTACTAAGGTCGTGAAATTGCGTGTAAGACCGATGAAATCTATACGGTTCATCTCTGTTCCTATTTTCAGCAGGGGCCACGTCGACATGATCCTTCCGGGCCTAAGCGCTGACCGGGGGGTGCGGGGACGTCCCAGTCGATCACCAGTGCAGACCATGACCAAATCATCGGACTGTACAGTATTCCATATTCGGAAAGCCAACTACCAATTATGGCACCGTGCGCCCACCTATTCCTGTTTCGAAAGTTTCTCACGCCTCGAATCATTTGACAAAACTGCTTACGCTGGGGCAAGTGTGCTGCCTAATGTGCTGTCTGTGCTGCTGCAACACTGGTTCGAAACGATTACTCCTGGAAACCGGAAAACACGGGGTGACCTTAATCACGTCCTCGAATGCTTGTAAAGGCAAACAAGTGGTGCTCCGCTCATCCGACTAATGCACTCATCTCCATATACTCGCATTCCAGGCTGTCGCATGATCTAATTTCCGCATGGTCGCTAGCTACGCCGCGGCGGGCTCCAGTAAGAGCTGGTAACGTGTGTTGGTTCCTACGTGGCTATGAACATCATTTCGCTTCCGAGTCCGGATCTCCGCGGCTTTCCTGTCTGAGATTGCATCACTTTTTGGTCGCACAAAGTAGTCAGATATTTTTGCAAACGTATTAGAGAATCAATCGGGATGAGAGGAGTATAAGTACAACGAGAGGTGTAGGAATCCAGTGTCAGCCGTCTCCCTGGTGAGCTCCCACTCCTATATCACACGCTACTAGAATCATCTCTGCTTCGTCCACTACTTTCTCTCATCTCTCCCTCTCCTCTCTCTAAACCAAACAACTCGACATGGCCGTCATCGATTCCTTCAAAGCTAATGCCACGAGCGTAGAGGTACTTAAACTTTGTATTCATTGCCCAAACACCGTTCTTTTTAACAACCACACTTCCAGTTCTCATGGCCCGCTGATGTGACCGGACTGGAACGTATTATGCTTTCGGCTCATGGTGATCTGCAACGTCTTCTGAGGTGAGCCCTCGACTCCCTTCATTGTGCCTTCTTCGGCTTCTAACTATGCGGGGAAGCGCATTCTTCGCACGGACCATAAATATCAAGCCAATTTACGCCCACACATCGCCACGCACGCATGTCGCCTCACCCGAGGAACCTATAACACAACGTCGCGAAGTTCACCTCGTGTGCAACGGCAAGACGGCCTGCATCGCGACAAGCAACGTTACCATCACTGCACAGCTGTGCGAGCGACTCTTCCTTGATGAGAAGTTTGCCGTCGGGCAGATGTTCCGTAAGATGCAGACGCCCCCACAATTTGCCCTCCTTGAGTGCGGTAGCAATATCGAGGACGGGAAGCGCACGCTGTGGCGGCGATATACCTTATCGACCGAGGGTTTCCATTGCGACATTACGGAGGTGTTCCCCGATCGGGAAATGTTTGTTCAAGGGGAGCAGTGGCTTAGCAGCAGCAGTGAAGCGTTCATTGATGTTCAGGAGACGAGTGCCGAGGAGAGCAAGCGACGATATGCCACTAATACCGCTCTCGTTGTTGTTTGATCGACAATCGACAACGGACAACGCGCAGGGCCCTAGAATCCACGTGACCTATACTTCTATAACATATGTACATACACTTCTATCTTCTCCCATCCTGTATTTAATCACCAACACACCTGTTCACCTGCTCGCTATCGGGCTGATGGCTTCCTTAACCGCAAAAACAGTTAGGCCGAGTTATAGTGAAATATTTCACACTGGCAGGTCCCTCCCTGTCGAGATTCTGGAAAGAATCGTGCAAGAGGCCCTGTGCTCTCAGTCCCGCATCTTCTCTTCCATCTCAGCATTCTCTATGGTGTCACGTCAATTCCGCCACATCGCTCTTCGTTCCTACTTCTCGCGGCTGACCGTGCATAAGCTCTCCAAGGCAGGCAGGATCACCGACATCCCGAACAGTTGCTCTTGGGTCCGGTGAGGGGGATAGTGGGCATATATGCGTATCAACTAACAAGCGGTGCATTCAGGCATCTGTCGACAACTATGCAGATAGTCGAAAAAAAGGCCTTGCCCGTCTACAGAATGAAACTGGGTTCCTTGGAGTTGTCCTGTGAATCTGTCTCTACGTTTTGTCTCGCTGCGAGCATACTCCTCGTCTTTCCTTACCTGCCAAACACTCTCGTCTCACTCAAACTTACATCCCTACCGCATATTACCCGGCTACTTCTGAGGGAGGTCGCTGGGCGATGCACGAATCTAAAAGAACTGGAGCTAAGCGTCGTAGAGCGGTTGAACACAGACTGTTGCTGGGCTTGTTTCGAAGAATTGAGCACTTGCGTCGTGCACTCCCCCGTCGGCTTAGATCCGCCATGTGACACGGCTGAAAACTTGGCAGTGGGTAATGGACCGTGCTTCGAGCCGTAAGACGCGCTCACTGTTGCATCGCTCAGACGTTCTATGCTAGATCTCTTCAGCCGCTGAGAAGTCTGCAACGCCTCTCTATCGGTGTCTTCCTCTCCTCCCAGGCCGTCTTGAAGGACCACATAGACAACCACTCCTTGGCAGGAGAGCATTGCCAGTTCGCCGGCTACACTGTGGAAGATTCTTTCTCTGCCCCTCATACACCTGCTATTGATGGCCAGATGGAACGCCCTCGAGTACGTTCATATGTAGGAGAGGGTGTCACCATGCAAGAGAGAAACAATGCTATAGGTTACAGGCCGTACACGCCAACAAAATGCGCACTTTGCTGGGAGGCTCACGGACACTGTACTCGGGAGCACGAAATAATGGCGACGATGAGGCTAGCGCAGAATCTTAGAAGTCTGGAGTTAGTTCGGTGGAGTTCCTGGTTTAACTTGCCAAAGACGACGCCAACGAATGCCCTTGTAAACGACGGATCTGGGAGGAACCAGAGCGGAGGAGCTGAGTTAAGGGAGGCACAGTGGGCTACATTTGAGATCCAGAGAAGCGAAAAAAGGATCAAAGTGTGGCGGAGGACCTAAAAATCGAACAAAGATATTCGTTATGCAAACATTTTGGCGGTCTTATAGTAGCTTGTACCATATCCCTCGTACGTAAAATACAACGGTCTACCAAGCGCCTCAGCCCCTGGTCCATGATGATGGCTCAACCTAGAGGCGATGATCACCCTAACACAAACCCCCAACGGGATGCGTTAAAAGTCAATGTCATCAGGTGCATGGCGCCATATTAATCGAGCGAAGAAATTGAAGACATCATGAAGTCTCAAAATCTTCAAACAGAGCTGTGGATCACTGTGGACGCGATGAGATAACGAAGTCCCATGATCAATCCCACGGTAGTGTGTCAATTTAACTTGTGGCCTGAGGCTAAAGTGAGAACAAGACACCGACCGCCACATATAATTACGACCACAATGGCAATGTACAAGTATATTAGCGAGGCTAATTCTAATGAACCCCATAGCACACGCACCTTTGTGTCTAGAAGAAGACAGCAAGTCTCACCACCTCCAACGCCATTGACAATCATCGCCTCTCATGGACGTCTCGCCTGCCACTACTAGCACCACCACAACTCGTACCGCGCCTTACGACGAAAAGTCGGCCGAATTCGCGAGGCTATACTACTTTTTCGAGAAACTAGCCCAGCCGCGATCGTATGGTGACAACGGCAGAAGAAGCCAGAATCAAGAGCGGACGTCTGGTGAGGCTGCAGCAGACTCCGCCATACCGGAAGATATCGCGCCCCTTCTGAAGAACTTGTCAGCCATACTCACCAAGGACGAACCCATTATGTATGGAGATGCGCTTGAGGCCAGCGATGCGGCCCAGGCCCAGGCCCAAGTAAGCATCCCCGAGACGCCGACGACAGCTCTGGAACCTACATTTTTCCATTCCTCATCATCATCGCCATCCTCCACTGCTCCCGATCGTCACGCGTCGACGTCACGTCCACGACGGAACACAGTAGCAGTAGCAGGACCGAGCACTCCGCAAAGCACCACCACCACCACATCCCGTTATTCTATTTCCGGCCCGGGCCCGTCGGGGGGAGTCCAGGCGCGCTTCCCCCTGCGTGAAAAACGCTACCCGTTCACGTTCAAATTGTTATTGCACAAGCTGTACGACCTCGAGGACTGGGCGGCCAAAGTCCAGCAAGTCCTCGCAGCAAGCCAGGAGCAGTTTCGCTCTCTCAAGTCTGCGCCGGTCACCAGCGCCCCTAGTTCACCGTCTCCTGTTGCTGCTAGCGGGACGCCGACGACGACGCCGACGGGTCCAACCTTTTCCGACTCGGTCTTCGGGACCCCACCCACATCATCGATTCTAGAGTCGCCCACGCGCAGACAGCGCGCGCTATCTGTACCGAAATCGAAGGCCAACGACGGCGCTCGCTCTGGACCTACGATGGCAAGGTCGCCCCCGCCCCCACCGCCCGGGCCACCACCGCCACCACCGCAATCGTCTCGCGCGGTGAAGAAACGCATTGTCAATCGTCGGCGATCGACGAGCGGACTTGGCGTGGAGAAGAAGGGGGAGTGGATGTACGATGCCGCTGTATCGTCTGTTGACACGGAGAGTGTCGACGCTAGAGGGTATGACTCGTTGAGGAGACGTAAACGTGTGCTTTCCTCGGTGGGGTTTCCCGAGGAGACAAGATCTGCCGGTCGTAATCTAACCACTACTGGCTTTTACAGGAGGGAACGCGCACGCACTTTGAAGAGTCAGTAGAAGTAATTGACAGCTCGGACAAACACGTACGATTATTCTCGGAACTCTGTCACTGTACCTGTATTTCTATGCATGTGATTACTATACGAGTACTTTTTTAATCACAAGGATTCTTGGACACGTTCATCTCCGCCATCTGATAAGATAGAAGTTTATCTATCACGCTAATTCAGAGTGTCTGACCATTGATGGAGTAGCAGAAAGAGTCTTGACAAAAGACTAGTGATAGAATAGAGTCTAATGTACAATATACAACAAACAATTATAACAATGAACTACGTGCGCTCCCCACGCAGCCGACGCGCAAGTGCAAGATCTTTCGGCTGGATGGTGACACGCTTCGCATGAATAGCAGCAAGATTGGTATCCTCAAAGAGGGAGACAAGGTAAGCCTCGGCTGCCTCTTGCAATGCCATGACAGCAGATGACTGGAAGCGCAAGTCGGTCTTTACAGAAAGTCAACACTGGAGTCTCAACAAACAAGAACCCATGAAACATACCTTGAAGTCCTGCGCGATCTCACGAACAAGACGTTGGAAGGGAAGCTTGCGGATGAGGAGCTCAGTCGACTTTTGATAGCGACGAATTTCACGCAAGGCGACAGTTCCTGGGCGGAAGCGATGAGGCTTCTTCACACCACCGGTAACCGCCTATAAAACATGACTCGGTACAATTTC
>QLPC01011813.1:0-12329 GCA_003314055.1 Lactifluus hygrophoroides | reverse complement strand
GAGGCCGGTTCCACTTGTGGCGGCACAACCGCGGAGAACGGATGACGAGTTGTCGGCGCGGGTCAAGGGTGAGAGCGAGGAAGAGAGCGAGACGGACCGAAAGGCGCGGTTGCGTATCGGCGCCTTGTGTGCGTTGCAGTGGGTCTTAGGTGTGTTGGACATGCTGCACACTCTCTACGTGGCCGGTTTCTCACGAGAAGGTGTATGTCAGATGTTCGCTCCCAGAGGAATGGACACAAGTCGTTGGAAGATCTATTAAACATCCTCTCCGATGCGCGGTTGTGGAGTTCTCTCCATCACGCGCAAACGTGTCCATTCGCGGATGTTGAAAGCTTCGGGCATGCACAACCGGTCGTTCGAAGTTGTGGGTGGACGCTGCTTAACACCTTACTGGAGAACTGGTCGGGTACGCCGCCTGTTTGCGTGATTTTTACTAGCTCACGGAGATGGTGGGGATATTTAGACGAAATAGCAAACTTGGTCCCGATGCTCAGCGTGGCTGTTTTGCGCTCCTCGTTTGTCGAGTCGAGTGTGCAAGTCAGAGGTACAATGTGGCGTCCATGGCTAAAGTTTCTCAAGGGTACGACGTGGCCTTGGTTTTATCATGGGCATAATGCTTACTGTGCGGCAGACTATCCACGCGCTTGGGAGATCGATGCTACCTTTGAACATCACAGGGAAAATGAGGGCGATTCCGATGAAGAAGACGATGGCTCCGATGCGGAAGATGAGGCAAAAGAACAACCTCCTCCTCGCCCCATAGTGAAAGATCGACAACCGCCCGCTTTCGTGGACTTTTTGCAGTTTTTGGAGCTTGGCTGTGGTGGTTCGCCACTGCAAGGCTACCCAACCGTCCTTATCATTCTCTCCACCATCCCATCGTCTGTTCGTACCTACCATCCCAACATCTCATCTCATAGCATTGAATGCTGCCTCCGCAGATCCTACTGTACTCGGATACCGACATACCCGCCAGCTCATTCTTCACCTCATTCTGGGCCGCCATTGACGGACGCGCGCTTAGTGCCCTCGATCGCACTGCGAAGTCTGCCGCCTTCCTTGAAGCGCTACTCGAGTGCATCGCGTTCGTAGTACGGCGTGTGCATAATGCCCACGATGACGCGGGTAATAATGTGTATGACGAAGATGCAAAAAAAGCACTCGTGCGTACACAGTATACAAGAGTGTGGGAGGAGAGCACGTCGAGGAGGTTAAAAGTTGAGGAGGGTCTCGCAGGAGAACTGGTAGCGAAGAGCTTGGTCAGGTTGAACGAAATTGACACAGGTATTCGCGTTCTCTTCGTCTCTCATAATGTGCTAAATAGTTCTCCCCCTAGGCCTATTTGACGCAGCCTGGGATGCCCTCGCGCCAGGGATGAAGGTCCATTCCATCCGTACGGATGCGTCGAATACGCATCTAACCTTCTCCCTGCTCAAAGGTTTCCGCACAATTTTCGCGAGCGGAAGTCACCCTCGTTTGGTTGCCGATGAACTCTTCCAAAAGATCATGGACGTGGTACTCTCCTACGGTCGGGATGCTCTTCTGTCGCAAGCACAAGACGAAGACACGCACCATAAACTCGATTTATTACTCGACGTGATCAATACCTTTGGGGACACACTCTTTGTTGGGATTGACCAGGCCGAGGTAGGGCTGCGCATCGCTGATAGTCCGTCCCTGTACTGATACCTCCCCTATTTTAGGCGCTAGATGCGATAATCTCCGAACATGCTAGCAAGATATTGAGCGTGTCCCCTCGGCTTTTGACCACCTACCTTTCCCGCCGCGGTGACCACGTGATCACGCTCGAGCTCTGGCGTGCCCTTCTCGGGTCGCTCTCATCGCAGCTCATCTATACTGTCCTTCCACCCCTTCTGGATGCAGCCGAGCGACACACTCTTCCAGATCATCTGAAGCCTGCTCAGCAAGAATTGGATAGATCGATTAGTGTCATATTTTCTGAGGCTTTAGAGTCTACCAATCCAGATGCGCTGCCCTTACTGCGTCGTGTTATCCGGTGCTCAGGTGCGCTCAAGTATCTCTTCACCCTATGTGTCTGACAAAACTCGAAGGCTTTTTTGTGACGGACGAATCGTTTGAGACACTATTTCAGCAGGTGGTGGGTACCTTTGGCGAGGAACTCTCGCAAGTTCTTCATGGAGAGGACGAAGAGGCAGCCAAATTGGATGTGTTGGTCGATGTTATTGCCGTTTGTCTCGAGAGCCGGCCTGGGCTCGTTTTGCAGGAGAGCTTCGCTCTCTCACTTGTTCCTGATATCTTCGCTCTGGCATTCTTGCTACCGAAGGCCCTATCGGCGTCCAGCTTCCCGGTAGCACAGGAGATCTGGACATCTTGGTTAACCAGTGCACCTGTGGATTCGCAAAAGCAGATAGGAGCCGCCATCTGCGCACGCTTACAAGACGCCATCTTCCACACTTCAATCCTCGTAAGGTAAGACCCGCGTATTCGCTGCGATGTTCATACAACACTTACGCCAAGTCAAGCCCTCTGGATATCTTCCACGCTGCGACGGATAGTGGTGTCGATAAACTTCTGGCTGGGCTGGACAACCTGCTTCCCACCAGCAGATACCTAGATGACCTATTATGCAATCTTCGGCTAGAGCCAGCGATCGCGTGTCTAGCGATTCTTCACCCTCTCGTTCCACCACCTTCGTCGTTTGATGTCGCGGAAGGGCCAGATTGTGAAGCAGACCAACAAGGACTTGGCGTATACGCGCGTGGGGTCGTGGCATTATTGTACAGTTACACAGAAAACAGGGACTTAGCACGGGCTAACCTGTGGGCGCTCCGGCATTTCCTTGCCCTGGCAATTTATGCGGAAGAACTCCTCGAAGTACCAGCCTTACCGAATCCTGCATTTTCCCGGATAGTAGCAAAGGATATACTGCAAGACATCATAGTCAAGGCGCAACAGCTGATGGCGTATCTTCTAACGGCAACCGCCGCAGACGAAAACTGGCACGTCAATGCTGTAACGTCCTTGCTAAATGGAAAGCGTGGCAATTCGTTGGATGATCTGAGTACCTTTACCGTTGATTTAATCAGGCAAGCGCAAAACGAAGACGACAGTTTACACGCGCGAATAGTATATACAATTTTGCAGCATGTTTTGCGCGACGCCTCGCGGGAGGAAGCGGACCAGTGGCTGCTTTTGGCCCGCAGGTTGGAAAGAGATTGTGAGTCTTTCTTAGTTACCCCGAGAGCACCGCCGTGGCTAATACGATCCGCGAAGCTCCGGAGACCGCCCTTGCGATCGTTTACTGCATCACACAGTCGGGTTCCGAGCCACCTCGTCTCGATCGATACCGCAATGAGCTGGCCGCAGGAGCGCTAGGCATCCCTGCACGCAAAGCCAATTCGGACGGTCTGCTTCTGTTACGTCGTCTCGCTGCTACGGCACCAGATCCTGACTCGGACATTGTGTTCTTGCCACAACCCCGCGCAGTCAACTTTGTGAAGGCATGTCAAGTGTGGATCGCGTCGGACGAGGACATTGACGAGGAAGTTGAAAGCGAGATCACGAACGTGTTTTTCCATCTTGTACCGATCTTGCAAAACGTTTCGGGTTCACACTGGGACTTCATATTCGACTTGATTGAAAATAATCTTGAGGTAAGTCGAGTTAAACTCTCGTTTCCGAACATTTCTCATCGTGTTGAGTGCAGAATGCCTCGTTCGAGGACGATACAACACTTACAGTTCTCTGGAGGACAATACGGCTGGTTCAGGTGATACAAGATCAAGTTCTCTATAATAAAGCGCTACGTGCGGAGTGGAAACAACGCGAGACGACGGCTCTCACTTTCTTGAGGGATATTATCGCATCAGAGTCAAGTATGTGCGTATTTGTTCGTCAGAAGTCTCCATCTCACAACCTCAACAGAGTCTGCGCCCCCATCAACACCCCGAGCCGTATGCCGTGAGATAGCCCTATCTATACTAGAGAACCTACCCTCTTCTTTGATAGACCACACCACTTTATCCAAGGTAAATCTGTTCAACGGTTCTGACAACCTGCGTACTGATGATTTCCACTTTGTCCTATACAGATGTCACATCTCCTCTTTGACCCGTCTACCAGTGTTCAGAAGATGGCCTATGGACTATTACGGGAGGCTGCACACAAGCGTACCGAACACCTGGTCATCGAAGCGGGCGTGGATACCGAGTCCACTGTTAAGCCTTTGCTGCCCCTGGAGCTAGTATCTCTGCTCCGACAATCCCTTGACGTCATCGATGTTGAGGAAGATTCAACGCCGGTACGTCAAAATATAGGTGAGATTATCGTCACGAAACCTCAATCAATCTCGTCCCAGACAACGTTCGGCTCGCTGCTTGGCTGGATGATCGCCCTGGATCTATATACAAATGCTGTGAGCTCTTCCCTTACATCATTGCGTCAACTAATCTGAACCGTTGTTGCAGTCCATGAAGGTCAAATCTGGATATTCAGAACATTTACAAGAACTTGGATTAGTCCCGACGCATCTTATTCCTTTAGTTCTCAACTTACTCCAACTTCACGGAGGCGTTGGCACGGCAGTCAAGTTGCACGTGTGGTCCGTCGACCAATTTTACATCGAATGTAAGATACCGGAACGTCGCATTAAGAATAAACTCATGAAATTTATCAGTATACGACCCTGATCATCCCCTGAGCATCCGACTTTTTGCTGCTCATGTCTACTATCGAGCTCTCCTTACCATACCTTCTCTCGTGCGTTCTTGGCTGGGCGACTGCAGAGATAAGAATCTTTTCACAGTCGTAACAAACTTTACTGCGACGCACTTTTCTCCCGTCATCATCGACACTGAACTGACCCATATGAAAAGTCCAGAGGGCTCAGAAGAACTCAACGCTGAAAACTTCACAGTAAAAGTTGCCAGCGCTGTCAATGAAGTTACCGCCGCGTACAGTGTCGATGAGCACCAGCTCGAATTGACGTTGAAGATCCCGAATGATTGGCCGTTGCAACAAGTCACAGTGAAGGATTCGAAAATAGTCGGCGTTCCAGAGGACCGCTGGCGAGGTTGGCTTCTGAGTGTGCAGCAAATCGTTTGGTCACAGGTATAAGTGCTATTGTGAACGTGGCTATCTGTCACCGCTAACAATGATCATCAGAACGGACGCATCGTTGACGCGATCGCTCTTTTCAAGAAAAACGTGACGTTGCATTTTGAGGGTCAGACGGACTGCGCGATTTGCTACTCGTATGTGCTACCTATCTCTTATTTCGTGTCGAGCGACAGATTTAACACCCACCCAGTATTATCAATTTTTCAGATGGCTCTCTCCCCCGAGTACGATGCAAAACATGTAAGAATCGCTTCCATGCCGCATGTCTGTACAAGGTATGTGTTATTACTTTCCTGAAAATAGCGTGTCGGTTGAAAAGTTGCGCGTCAGTGGCTCCGCACAAGTCATTCCTCAAGTTGTCCCCTCTGTCGTTCAGAGATCATGTAGCAAGCATATAGAAACGAAAATTGCATTGAAGTACCATGTAGCCCATCACTGTATTCTTGCATTGAGAATAGTTTAATCACTACCTACTGTATCTTGATTAATAAGCCCTTTGCGTTGTAGCGTGTTCTGAACACCATCATTGTACTGTACATAAGCAACGAATGTGAGAACGAGAGCATGCCATTTCTGTATTCGCGGAAATGATGGTGCGTCTTGTGCAGATCCCAGCTTAGGACCAACAGCCGGGTAGCCATTGACTGGGGCTAGATGGGGGTTGGTATCACGTCACGCATTGCCCTAAGTTAAACCAAGGGAGATGGTGGCAGCCCGGGAATGGTGGCTCATTGGTAGGTGATATTCATGAATGCTAGTGCGTAGGTTCATGTAGCTACGAGGTGCGGTGGAGACATCATGGCCTGGCAAGCCCAAGGTTAAGAGAGGAAAACATAGAGGACTTACATGTACTCACATGTTGATTTTATCTCTACCTCATAGACCTCACCAGTGAAGGCATCAGTGAAGCTATTGATCGTACCTAGCCGTACTGGTGATGGAGCATAGCGATTACAGCAAGGCTGGTCGTGAACGGGGCCATACTAGTCGTGGTTGTCATATTCATGGTAGAGCGGCGTCGACGTCGTTGATATGGTATCCTCCAACTGGAGATGAGGCAGATGGCACCACGTCATACCTACCCTCAGCCAGCATCGAAATAGCCCACGCAGGGTTGACAATATCAGCCGTGGTCGTGGCCGTTGGTAATATGTTGAGGCGGCAAGCCAGTGCTTTGGCCCAGCGGGTGAACACGTCACTTTTGCACTGGCATATCGAAACTTTCTGAAGTCCTGCTGTTGATCGGAAAGGCTGCAAAGTCTGTCCACCACGTCCATCAGGCCCAGCCATGCTCTATGTTCGTATATCCATGCTTGGGATTTTCTAGTGGTGAGGCATGAAAATCGAGAACCGTATTGGATCACTGCCAGTTGCGTGACCATTCGAGTCTCACTCCTCCGAGACTCGGGATCTTCCGGGCTTTGATATAATGTAATTTCCGCTCGGCACGTTCCATGCCAGAAAATTTCACGTCCATCACAAAGGGGCCAGTGTTACAACAAACCAGGAAAGTCCACACTATAACCCTATCGCATATGGCACTCGCTGCCGTGATTGATCCCCCCTCTCTGTCACTGTTTGACGCCTGCTGGAACCCTGGCCATTTCCGCGAGTGAAATGACAGAGGCTCGCTAGGCTTCAGGATGACGGCCCCGCGAAGCGACGATCCTCCCATCTGAGAACGCATCCGTACATGACTGGGTGGCTTTCCGAGTCGGCGACAAACGCGCGTGTTCAGAACGAGCTATCTCGCTGAGCCCCGTCGCGGATGTGAGAGCACACACGCTGCGCAGGCGGTCCCGGAACTTAATCAATACGCGAGATCACGATCTTCTTGTTTTATCGTGTGTGTGTGTGTTCACGACATTGGTGTCTCGGTACAAGTAATAGGCTTCATGTTGGCCCAGCCTCCGAGTCGAGCACGCAGTCACGGATATGAACGCACTGCATGGCCCAGAACCTAGGCGAGACCTTCTACCTCACATCTCGGAAGATAGGCCACGCGGCATGCACGCGGAGGTAGGCCGCACACCCCGTGCGAGCGGCAGAGGCCGCGATCTTAGCGCGGGCTTGAGGGTAAAGGGGTGAGAGGTCGGGGTCATAGGGTACTCCTAACGCCTCGCGTGAACCTGGAACGACCGATTGGGATTAGGGTGAGGTAACCTTTAGGGCGTGCGCACGGCATGTGTAGGCTACGTGGGCTGTTTCTGGTGATATTAATCTTTTGCACTTACTGTAAGTTAAGTTAGGACAGACGAGTGTGCGAGTGTGAAAAGACAGATAAAATGGACAATCGATTGTGAGATTGATTGGTCGCTTCCCCATCAGGATATATTGTCTTGTCGGGACAATTGACACTTGCCGGTGACTCGGCGGACACTGTTCTAGATTCTAATAGGGCCAGGGGCATGGTGTGCCTCATGCAGTGATAAATTATACTATTTGTTCTCGAGCGCAACTATGATAAGTGATGTCTTTCGCCGACTTGTCATAGTGGAAGGAATATTATCGTAGGGAAACAGCGGGTATATCGTACAGTATATCTTTCGGTAAAAAAAAAGCCCAGGGTACTGTACAACAAAAAACGTCCACACAACAGAGATCATCATATAGTCGTATCAGCAGTAATCCGACGATGCCCTAAATATCTTTGACTTGCTCTTCACACCATTCCCAGAGCTTCTTCTCGAGCTCGGGATTAATCGCCTTCTTATTTGGAAGTGTCAGACGTGCGAAAGCAGTAAGATACTGTTGTTTTGAATCATAAGTCCAGGAACCATGAGTATCCCGAGGGTAGAATACCTACCTTTCCATTAAGGTTGCCTGCATGAGGGGCAGTTCCCGCATATAAGGAGGTGATTGCCCCATGACAGGAAGTAGAATTGCCTATGGAATTGAGACCTTTCTCTAAATTCGCCCCCATATCTGCCATGGTAGGTTCTTCTGGTATACCCACCAAAGGAATCACGGGACGACCCCCATGCTCGAGAAAACTAGTGTCTCCACAGGAGATTGCGTAATAGAACCCGTATTTCACCAGCTGGAGGATACGGTGTACTACTGAGCCTGCAGAACGCGAGAGATCCGTTCCTGGGTGAAGGGCGATGGACACGATGCCTTCCTCGCCATATCGCCGAGCAAGCTCATTAGAAAAGAGGATGTTACCCTATAATAATCAGAAACTAATGGTATCAGGAGAGGAGACGTGGACTTTACCAACTTGCTCTGTCCGAACAACCTGATCGCGCCAAGTTTCGTGCGCGCACCAAGCGATTCATTTCCGTTGGTAAGCGTTGACCATTGGATACCTTCCGGCGCCCCCAAGTAGTGGCTGATAGAGCTCACATTGACGACTCGCACAGAATTACTACCTGGAGTCTTCTTTGCGGTCTCCGTAAGGACGGGAAGGAGCAACTTTGTGAGATAAAAGTGGCCTGTAGGTGGATGTCTGAGGACTTGATGTTTGTGAATCACTTTGTTTCGTACCTAAAACATTGTGTCCAAATTGCATCTCCCAGCCTTGAGCCGTGACTTGCTCGGATGGTGTGTACATCGCGCATCTGTGTCGTGTTAATGCGTTATTCTGTGGAAAGGAGGAACAGAATTCTTACCCGTTGTTGTAGAGCGTATGAAGCTCGGTCTCTTTGCTTCTGAATTCTTCAACAGCAGACTTGATGGAGGTAAGATCCGATAGATTGAGGTTGAGAAAGAAAACTGAATCTTTTCCAGTCTCCTCCTTGAGTTCCACGATCGTGTCCATAGCCTTCTCTTCTGAGCGAGAGGCGAGATAAACTTTGGCACCCTTCGATAGCAACACCTATGATTGCCCTTGATCAGTGAAAGGCGACAATGGAACAAGCAACAAAAGACCCACTTTGGACGTCTCCCTCCCGATGCCTTCGTTACCGCCAGTGACTATGACAATTTTCCCTGTCTGGTCTGGGACATCCGATGTGTGCCAGACCGGCTCTGGGGGAATGAGCTGTCTGACAAGCCCGATCCGCCTCTCATGCAGGTGCAGCATGGCTCAGACCTACGCAGTGATGGGTAACGTTGGAAGTAGGGGTTAGAGTGAAGAGGAGAATCAGGGGATCCAAAGGGACTCGATGATTCTTTACGCCCTTTTGTTTCACGGCGTCTATGATAGGACATGATTTGTCCTACAAAGGAATATAGCCCCGACAGAACTTGAGGTGAAGAAGTGATGAGGTATATTGATTCGCTGGCACGACGATCGCAAATCATGACATGCGGCCGTCCTGCTGCATATCCGATGACCTGGCCGCCGCAAAAGACCACCTGTTCTTTTCCTGCCCGACTCAATGCTTAAAAGGTGGGCTCGTTTCCGAGTCGAAGCGACACGACCAAAAGATAGCGGATATTCCATGGGCCATTGGGACCTGTACCAGTAATATTACCTACGCCACTAGGAACAGCGGAGCTGAAAGTGAGCACGCCTTGTTCGTTCGCCTGTCAATATGTCAATCCCAATATGTCAGGTGAGTGATGAACGTCGGCCCGACTCACGTCGCCGTCCCCCGGGTTTTCTCACGACACCACGAATGCGACGGTATTACTTAATATTATTACTATTATTGGATGATCGAAAGGGGAAATTGGAAGTCCGCTTCAGGAATAGCGCATCTGGTCGACACATGTGCCTGCCTTCCCTTCCCTTGACTTACTGTAAATGGGCAGCCATTCATTTTTTCAAAAAGCACGTAAGGTAACCTCTTTCATCGTGTCCTGTAGGGGTACCAATACCAGGCAAACTGACTGTGAACCTCACTGCTCCATACTGGGTACCCCTGAGACCATAATGAGTCTAGAAATGACACAAAGCGCCCATATGCTTCGGTCTCTTTAGCTGAATTTTGTTTGGGGCGTTATCGCCGGTTCCTTGGGAATGGAACGGGTGATAAAACTCTCAGAGAGTGGCAACGTTGTAGTGCGGGGTTGAGATATCGAGGAATGAGCTCCATTGAGACGGCGCTCGATGAAGATAGATAGGATGTCCACCATCATGATACTGTGTTGAGAAGGGCAAAGCTTTCACTGCAGGGCATTGCAGTGCTACACTACACCGTGACTCGACAATGATTGTCCTTACTTGTATTGATCCTCCCAACGTGAGAAAACGGTTTCATCATCGCATGCCATGCGTATCCTGGGTGTTCATGAAAATAAGACGGAAAAAGTTGCATGTACGAGGGAACCGGACAAGGTGCCCGCGACGGGTCCGCGGTTCAAATCTAAATCCGGATTCCGGAGGGATGTCGACGAGCCCTGCAGCCCGAGAGTTCAGCGGCTGGCGTGTTCTGGCAGTACAGAAAGGTGTGGCGGTTGTCATACATGCCAATTTTTTGGCAGCGTCCGCCATTTCTATCTAAATAAGTCGCAAGCCGCAATCTATTTTTCAGCCCCAAAACCGACACCCCTTCCCTGAATAATTTACGTTTGTTTGTTCCCTTGCTGTTCGTGCTGTGGGCCGCCCGGGACGGTGGCATGCATCGATGATGCAACGACCCCGGACCTCAGAGACTTCAAGGTCCTTGAGATCTCTTTTTTTTTGACCAATGTATTCAAGGATCCAAGGCCTTGGTCGTGTGACTCTAGACAAACGCACACTAAGTTTATTCTGACTTACAATGGCAGGTAGATGTCATTCACTCATTGCGTTCCTCGTCCCCATTTCAAATCAATGCTTACAAGAATATTTTGGTACAAGTGCTGGTGGTGGAGAGCTAGTGGGTATCCATGGCCTATGCTTTTCCGGAAAAGATTTGCTTAAGCCACAATATATGCTTGGGATGATGATATTATATAGCCAGGGTAAAGATACGAATCCTATATGCTCCGCTACTGGCAGCGAAGAGTCATCGTGTCTACTCTCTCTTGACACCCAGTGACCGCAGTGGCCATCAGATGCGATCTCGCGCGTTCTGCAGGTCTCCTGACAAAGCTGCTCAGACGACTCATAACATATCTCGTCTCATATGGTGCGATCACTTCTTATACTAGTACAATTCTAGTATTGACGCCTGGGCACGCCACACCCTTCCGAACAAGAACCCAAGCCCCCTGTCGAAGGGCTCAGAATTATTTAGTCTACCATACTATGAACTTCGATACGCATTTTGCATGCTATCTCACTACTGGTATCTCACTTCAGCTTTGACAACACATCACGTGATCGAATAGACCCCCAACCGAACAGTAAAACCATCATTGATCGATATCCCACCACCAGTGTACGCTCTCGATGGATTATGTCTTGATGCCTATTGAAAATCTATTGAATATAAATCCCAGCAATGTCTCATTAGCCTAGTATGCTGCAGCATCTCGCGTTCTGCTTGTTCAGTCCCCTATAATAGTTTACGGGTACCTAGACCCGTAAGTAAGACACGAGATACTGTCACTGGCATGAATGGATAAACACCCGCTGTCAGGTAGAACTTCCCCCGGACATCCACCCTCTTCCAGAAAGCGTAAACGCATACGTAAGTCGATCTTCGCTCCTGTGCAATGCTTCCTAGCACCCCTCGAGCATACCTTGTTTGTTTGATTGCTCCATCTACATTTGATGCAAATCCCCAGCAACCCAAGTTCGTCTACCCCTTCACGCTCGAATCCTATGTCCTCGCCCTCGAGTCCAACCGCTATGCAACGATCGCAGCCCACGCCGCACGCCTCGAAGCCCACCTCCATACACACGAGGACCAGAAGCAGTGCTGCAAGCACGAAGCGCTACGCCGCATCGCTCCTGTGTTCGACCCAAGCAGTGCACCGCTCGTGCCTATGAAGATGGGCTCCGCGTCGGTCGATGAGCAGCAGGGACGGGGAGGGAGGGAGGCGGTGGTGTTGATGGTGGACAGGGTCACCCTTCAAGAGACGTCATGGATGATCTCGTGGACAGACTCACAGACTCAGCCGCTCACTGCGCTGGAATCTGCTGCGGACTTTCGCTAATCGGCGCCCATTGTTTTGCCACCATCATGCCATTCATTTGCTTGTTCATATCTTCCTCGATTCTTGAAGGACGAGTATTATGATGCTTGTGACTGTTGTAGTAATAATATGATCTGACGCATACAAAAGGCCTCGATGCTTTTGACACGTAGTTTCATACAGAACTGGTTCATCGATGTACGTACTACTATGACCGCGCAGTTCTGGAAGTTGTGGTGTCGGAAAGCAGCAAAAAACTTATCCTCTAGCACCCCCCC
>QLPC01011789.1:0-24761 GCA_003314055.1 Lactifluus hygrophoroides | reverse complement strand
GAACCCGTTGACGGTCCAGTGGTCGATGTTCTTTATAAGAAGGAAGAGCTCGATTATACTGGCGGGGTTGTCCAAGTGCCATTCGTGGACGTGGCTCTCTTCCCTCTCACTGTCGTCGTCGCTGGGTAAGCCTGTGAACAGAGCGGATCGAACGATCTATCACGTTCCCGCCAAGTGCATAGGTTAAACCATTCTCCAAGACGACACCAAGCGGGCACTGTACATACCGGTGATTCCTGCCCTTTGCTAACGCACCAATCCACATGCGCCCTGACACAGCCGTCGGACCAGACAAGGCCAAATATCGGCGCCTTGACATGCAGCGAGTGCAGGTGCCGGATCGCTGCAGCTGTCGACATACGGTTTTGCCTGTACGCGTCTTCGAGCATGCTATGAACCGGCTTCTTGTCCTCCCAAAAGCTGGATACAAACTGGAAGCCAGGTGTTCGGGGCAACTGCACGCATGGCGTACTCTGGCACGTAAATGACTCCTCTCCCCGTGCTGCAGAACCTGTGAGCTTGCTTCGCTGGAGCTGTTTGAAGGCCGAGTCAGCAGCGAGCGACAATTTCCGAATAACCCTTTCAGGAACAAAGACTGCGCAGTCGGGAATGACGCTCTTAGCGTTTAAGACTCGAACAGTCTCCGCGCGAATCTGAGGGTGAAGCAGGGGTTGAGGGAGGCCAATCGGCCATTTTGCCCTGGTAACCTTTAATCAGTAAGGGATCGCAGGTCATGTTTCCAGGCCCTTACTTGTATGTCGACTCCCGCAATGCGGAGCTGCGAAGGCTTTCGTATCTGATATGACAATGAGTCTATGCTGGATTGACTCTGGAACGGCACTCACATATTTGACACAAAATCGGCCTCTGATACCTTGTCCTTGGATTCAGAGCGCATCCGCTGGAGACGCTCCCAAACCAAGAACACGTTTTTCATTTCATCAAGGAGCCGACAATTTCTTTCGGCAGACTTTGCCTCTGAGAACAGATGCGGACTCTCCTGGTAAGCTCTGGTCATGAACGCAACGAATTCAGCGCTCGAGGTCGCCTTCATCCTCCGATAGAACTTCGAGGACTAATTAACGAAGTTGACAAGACAAGTTCAACGCAACCTCATATGAACCGGAGAAATAATTCAAATTCTCACTTTGTCTACCCATTCGGCGGGAAGAAATCCTCGGGTACTGAAGACACTGTCCACGTATACTTTGAATTCGCTTGGCAGGTCTGAGAACGCAACTTCTTCGCATCTTTGGTAAGAACACCAGGTGTCAAAGTTCTTGGCGTTCCTGGCGATTCTAAGGCAGGACGTTCAGACGAGAACTCATACTCAGAGAAAAGAGGCATACTCAGACGCAGAAAGAGAGCGCGAGTAGACTTTCAATTTCTTCTTTGGGATAGTTGAAATTGCCGAGTCTAGAGACGATCTTGCCATTCTGCTTCCGTCGCGGTGGGATCTCGAATGTGGTAAATGATAGTGGGTTGTAAAGATTGCTATATTAAAAAAAGATTGAAAACGTTAGTTGTGTCGTCACAGTCGTCAGCAGTGGTATGGGCGTTATTTGCAAGCGTAGAAGTGATTCAATCTCTGGTAAATGGGTGCAGGAGAGAAAGAACCGTATATTAAGGGCGTCTAACTAAGTCGCTCAATTCAAAGGGCTGGTTCAGGCTCCGACTTTGCCGTGTCACGTGACCGCGTCAACCTCTCAAAAGAGCTCATTCATTATTTTACGCGAAGCCTCCACACCCAGCTGCACACCGTGAGC
This sequence comes from Lactifluus hygrophoroides, assembly GCA_003314055.1. NCBI lineage: Eukaryota > Fungi > Basidiomycota > Agaricomycetes > Russulales > Russulaceae > Lactifluus > Lactifluus hygrophoroides. The sequence goes on along the minus strand of QLPC01011789.1, from coordinate 22,995 downwards.
TGATGATATGAGCATTAAATTGTTAAACCAAGACTTACGAATGTCGCTGCATTAGCAGGAAATGCCTGTTAGGGCTACGTCAGCAACCGTGAATGTTTCATGTTTCCCGCGGAAGACGCACTCGTGCCATTGCCGGTCCAAACCCCTTCCATAGCGCTTTTACACCATCGACAGCAATAGTCTTCCGCGCACAATCCACGATACCCGAATATGTCCCAGTGGGTGCAGATTGTAACCTTGATTTCAGAACCTGGCCCATGCACGGACCAGTATTAGGGACTTTCAAAGAACGGCATGGACTAAATGGGACTCACGTCCGGAGGAATGGCGATGGCCCACATCGCCACTCCTGCGGTTCCACCGGCCAGGATGACTTGACCAATGTTTAAATCCGAAGATGATGCGTTGGTCGGGGCAAGTGCTCTTTTCGTCACTTCATAAGTGGCAAAGTATCTTCGGGGCAGACAAAGGGTTAGAATGACCAGGCGGACAACAGCTCGTGAAGCAACGCACGCAGCACTCCCAGGTCCATCTCGCGCCAAAGTGGCGAACGTGCCTCTGTAAATGCTGCGGATCCCTCCTTCTTTATATAGATGTCCAACCACATCAAAGACGCCTTTGTACTGAGTGCTAGATCCTCCCTGCCCTTGCACCTTGACAGGGTTATATAAGAATGACGCGTCGATTCCCGTGCTCGTGGAGCTTACCTGTAAGAGGACCTTTGCGCGTTCCACCGGTGCGGTGGCCAGTGTGGTAGGAACGGCGGACAGGAAGCCTGCCATGGCGAGCTCTCCCGTTGAGAATGCCGGGTCGGGTCGATTTGGGGTGAAAGCCCGAATTAGTCGCTTGGAAGCATCGTATGCCTAGGTTAGGTTAGAGATCACGAACCGCACACATTATTTCTTTAGAGAATAGGTACCCAGAACGAGAGCGCAAATATGGGCGTCACACCCAGCAAGGGGGGCACAACCCCACGATATAACCCAGCGGGGCCGTCCCTTGCCAATGTCATTTTCAGAACGTCCAGAGCTCCCCCATACGTCCCTGGGGGCGCCGTCTGTAGTCTCGTCTTGATTAAGTCAAACGGATGACCTAATGTATGTACGCGCACGCGCGAATATAAGATCACCGACCGGTTGTAGTACGAGTTCACGTACCAACCAAGACCACACAGACGCCCCCAAAACCTCCAGAGATAAAAGATTTCGCATTCTCAGCTGCAGCCGACACGGCCGAGATGGGCGCCTTCGTGCCCGTCTTGCCTGAGGTTGCCTGCTCAGACGAGTCTCCGCTCTGCATGTTCGATATATCTCCTTAGCGAGTCAAAAAAAAAAGAAAAGAAATAGGAAGAGGAAGAGACTTGCCATCTTTCTCTAGTGGCTAAAGTGTGGGCGCTGAGGTTGAAGCTCTGAAGACCGGTATAGCATAGAATCACAAGCCGGCCTACTCGGATCCCGGGCCTCCGTCGCGTCGCCGAAGCCAAAAAGGTCCATGACCCGGGCTCCTTGGACTGAACCACCAAGAGAGGGTCTTTTCCCACGCCAAAGGCGGGGACAGGGAGGAGTGTTACACGCCAACGCCAAGGGTACCGAACTACCTACCGTAAGAGGGAGTACGAGAACCCACGGACACAACCGTGAACACTATCATACACCTAGCTACTATGACCAAACTACCACCCACCAAACTCACACCAAAAGCTGACATGGGACCTAGCAAAGAACATTTAGCCCCACGACAACATACTCTGGCCAACATCTTGATCAGCGTAATTCTAGGCTGTGGTCCCATGCACATATCACCCCATCCTCGACAACAAGAGGGACAGGGAAATGAAACGAGAAGAACCAGGACAAAGGAGCCACACACCTACAGATCCTCATCTTCGAAATGGCCTACCCGGCCTCATATGGTTAACACGACGTGAAAGAGCCATACAACTAAAAAACCATCCCCCCCACGAGATAACAACCCAGTGCTGGATAAGAAGATCAACAGACCGTCTCCGGGAAGATAAAATACGGGCAACGAAGGTACTACTAGTACTAAGGAAGAAACAAGCAGTCACCCTGATCAGAAACACCTGGCACAAAGCGTCACTAAAGAGGCACCAGCATGACATTCCACCTGACTGGATCAATCGGGACCAACACCTTGTGGATTTTTAGTGGGTAGGACGTGAAGTTGGACTGGAGGGCACCGCCTGGCAAGACCGCGACACATGAATCCCACACTACCCCCCCAGGGTGTGCGTAAATGCATTTTTTCCCCATAACTGGACCCGCCGGGCCCGTCAAAGCGTTATCTAGGGCTGTTAGGCAACATAGCCAAGTTACTATCTTTCGCTACACAATAACTATTGCTTATTCCAAAAAAAAAAGGTCCATAACCAGAATCGTGTTCTATAACGACAGCACTGCAGCTGGTGGACTCCTCCCTTTGCCACTCTATGCTCGATATGATCCCATCTACATTGACTGAAGCCCCTACTATTTGAATCACCCTTACAAAGTCCTGCACCGATCGAAGACATCGCAAATAAGTTCTAGTTACATTATAATTCAGTACAAATCCGAGGGGATGTGTGTGAAAGAAGCTATGAAGTACTGTGTCTACAGCAGGGCGTCTGCTACTATTCGGTCTCAGGTAATCCAGTAAAAAATCTGGATATGTATATCATACAGTAGTGGACCAGTCCTATACTAATGCAAATCTATACGGTGAACTGACTATCAAGATTCGTCGTCATCTTCTCTACTGAAGCCGCCGACAGGCTCGTATGTCGCCTCAGTCCTATCCATTCGCCAAATCTTCCGGACGCCCATGAAGAATAGCCCGATCGCGATTACACCGAAGATTCCCACAACTACCGGCACACCATATTCCATCCACAACGGCGGCTCGTACGGGATCAGTAGTCGGTCGATCTGAATGACACCACCTGTGCCACCTCCAGTTGTCGCACGCCCCCAGCCAGTAACTTTGGCCCAATCCGTCTTGCCGCCGGTGCCGCGAGCATTCTTGATGCCTACTACGACTTGGCCGTCTTCCCCCTCGCGGAACACAACGTCGCGATAATTGGATTCTGGTGAGATGAGCGTCTCGTATGTACCCGAGTCGCCGAAGGGTACAGGCTGGTTACTGTTTGGCGTCCCAGAGATGTCTGAGGACTTTGGTGTGTTGAGAAGGTGCTGCCCTACTATGAGTTGCATCGCCGCTTTGTTCGAGTACAGTCGCGTCAAGTTGACTTGCTTGAACGCATCATCAGTGGGACAAAGGAGAGTCCATCCCGCACCTGAGATACTGTTCTGGCCCCAAGGTGAGTCCGCCGGCGGGGACGTCCCATTCAGTGCCCACTCCATGCCAGCCTTGATAATCAAGTTCGTCATTGTGGTGCCCTTTGCAGCCTTCGCTAATTTCCCCACCGTCAGGTGCACTGACCGCGGAATAAAGATATCCGAGAGCTCGTGCACGGCACCAGTCGCGGATAGCAGATTCATTGGAGTAAGCTGAGAGCTCAAGCCTGCCCACCCGCCACTGGGAGTTAAGGTGATGGAGCCGTCTTTAGTGTGTTGCACATGCAGGTCAGATCCCTCCAACGTTGGATACGTCCGGGCTGTCGAGTTTTGTAGATCTCGAGTATACACAACGTCATCGAGGATGTGGTGCAAGACAACACTCTCGAGGTCTGCCTTGGCAGAAGCCGTCAGGAGATGTGCACTAACAAGTAAACCTAGGCGCTTAAAAGCGTCATTGTGGGGAACGAGTAGTGTTGTGCGAGGGCTGGACTTGATAGTGTCCGCGAGATCAGCTGAGAATATCGCAGCTAGGAAGGATGAGAAGTTGAGAGTAGGCAAAGCAACTTGTAATGAATTGCCAGGAGGGAATAGAGGCCGAGAGATAAAGTAGATGACGGTGTTGTTGATTTCGACTAGTTAAACCCATCAGCATGACAGGATACATAATGAAATGAGAGACCTAACTGGGATCTCCAATGGTCGAAGCTCCGCCGAAGCCGATAGGAAGGACTTTGTCTTTGTGATGCCCACTTACTGACGCTTCTAAGACCTGCGGTTTCCCACCTAGACCAGGCTCATCCAGTTCGGTGTTTATAAGGACACCATCACTGAGAGTTTTAGGGGTCCAGCGACCAGGGAGAAAGTGGTATTTCAACAGCCTCTTGAGATCTTCGCTGCCCTTCTTGGGGAGTTCCTCGTCTCCATGAGCAGAGATCACATCATCTTGAGGAGCAAGAATTGTGTACTGGGCTTTGGTATCATTGATAAGATGGGTCAAGTCGACAGAGTGGATCATGGAGATGAAGTTGGTGCAATTTAATGTAAGTAGAAATTTCTCCGGAGTTAGTTGAAGGGCGCCTTGAGGAATAAGGAGTGATGAAATAGTATGCATGACCCCATTGGAGGCATATATATCGGTATCAACGAGTTCAGCGTCCGACACCAAGACCTTGTCAGACGTAGTGACAATGCTCAGCTGCCTCCCATCGAGAGTAGTCACTACATTGGGATCAGACAAGCAGGAGCGAGTGGTGGGAAGAAAGTACTGACAATTGATAGCCGGGTGGAATGATTCAGACCATTTCACGCCATTCTGCACAACAGCATGCATTTCAAAAATGCGGATCAAGTCATTTGTGGCAAATTCGCTCTCAAGATAGAGCTTCTCGATTGGGTGGAGAGCATTCCAAGCGGTGTCAACGGGAACAAAAAGGGAGAGTTCCGCAGTCTCATTAAGACGATTGATCACCTCCGGTGTCAATATCCTGTGAAAGTAGGATGTGGAAGGATGGGTGGAGACAACGTTCGCTATACAGAACAAGGTGAAACACGGGGTTAATACACGGAAGAATGATGCGCACCTAAGCTAGGTGGTACCGCTAAAATACTGTCGATGCCGACAAGAAGGCCGTTGCCTGCGTCTACAGGATCTTTAATGACACGGGCGCCACCTTTACCAAGCGAGTCGACGCCAACATGAACTTTTCCCTTTCGTGCAGCTACTCGGAGGCGTTGCGGTTCTCCCCCCAAAGATCCACCAGGGATGGGGAGCCACGGAGGAGAAGGGGGAGGGTCGTCGGACGGCGGTTCGGGCGGACTACGGGGGAAATGGAGTGTCTTGGTGACAAGGATATCATCACCCTTTGGGAGGACGACAGTATAGTTGAGAAGATGGTAAAATAATTCTTGACGAAGTTGTTCATTCACGTTGTCACCCGTGAGTGAAATGAGCCGCGAAAGGGTGGCATCACGGTGAATAGCATCGTTGGTGGGAGCGAAGAAGGTGCTGCCGTTGAGCCTGTTGAGGGTTGGGATAAGCCTTGCTCGTTGGAGGAGACGAAGGAGGGTTGTATAATCTGGATCGCTAGAAAGCTTGTCGACGAGAGTCGTTGAAAGCGCGTCTCCATCAGAGTTGAAAACGGACTGTGTGTGGAGGGAAGCGAGAGAGTAGGGGAGGAGAATGAGGAGTGAGGGGGGAATGAGAGGGAAGAGACGCATTTGTGTATGGAGACTGCGGAAGAGCGAGCGAGGGAGAGTGCGCGTGCGGCACTGTTATGTATATAGATGATGGTGTCTGCGTCTGTGAAAGCATAAGCATCATGACGCGCGCGTGATGCGTCTGTATGCGCGTGCCCGCGTTTCTTTTACCCCTGACTTGACCCCACACCCCAAAGAAATGCTTAAACTTGTGGGGGCCTTCGCGGGTTCTCCTTCCTCGGCTTTTCACTTTCTATGTCTTCCTGCGGAGACTCTTCTGGTCGGTCCCTTTCCTTAGATGCTCGTCCTCATGCATATACTTACAATATTCTCAGCTTTATCCCTCCGCTGATACCGTGGTCATCCTCGATGCCACCTCGCTCCATCTCATCCGCACGCTAGCCTTTTCTCAGGTATTTCCCGGAAGAGACCACGCGAGCGCGCGTATCACATCCCTCGTGGTCGATCCTGCTCTGAAGCTCGTATGCATCCCCTTCCTTCAAACCCCTTTATGTCTTGTCATTGTCTTGCCCCGCAGGTGGCGACAGCATCCGGTCCGAGGCTTGCCGTTTGGACACTTTCTGGCGTCTCCGCCCGCACTTGGCTCGTCCACTCATCGCTTCTTCTTCCCGATGACAAACATATCACCGCTATCGACTGTAGCTCCGGTACGTCTTACTTCCCCATCCCTCTGTCCTGTACGTCACAGCTGAGTCGGTCTAGGTCTCCTGGCAGTCGCAACACGGTCAACGTTGTCCGTCTACACTTTGGTAATGGAAAATGACCTTCCAACCTGGTCGTGCAAGTGGACCCGCAGGTGCCCTCTTCCATATCACACCCCTTCATTGCCTCATCCGCGGAACAGCTCTCAGACATTATCATCTATCCACTTCTCCCCTTCCTTGGCATACCTCGCCACTACCTTTGAGGTATTCATGTGTAATTCCCGTAACCCGTTTCTCGTTTGACCGACATCTAGCAAACCAATGTAGTTGGCATAGTCTCGACGACCTCCGGTCGGCGAACACAGATGATTCCACACCCTAGACCCATAACAAATATCGTGTGGCGTTCTGCTCAGGCTTCCAGCCGGTGAGTGACTGCCGAAACTCGAAGCTCATACACCGCTAAGTTTGTCAACTAGGGATAGCCTCGTTCTGTATACAGTTACCTGTGACGCAGCACTCCGCATCTTCATCCCCGTTCTAGACTCTCCGCGGTACATGCAGCTACATGCTACCTTAGATCTAAACTTGTCAATGCCTTCGCGACCACTCTCAGGGCAGGCGGAAAAGCCTGTTTTGAACGTTTTCTACCTAAACAGGGATGTAGTTTCAACCGTGCTTACGGCTGTCCTCACAGATCTGTCGGACACAGACGAGGCGAAAATGCACAGGATCCAAGACATTAGAGACGGGGGATGTGACATGTTCATGCAGGTCCTTCCTGACGGCTCCCTATCAATTCGAGCTGTTGCAGTAAGTATTTCTATCATCAGCAGGCGCGCACCTCATCTCTTGTTAGAATGTCGATCGACGACCCCCGACTCTCCTCAAGCAGTTCACCCTTCTTCAAGACATCTCTGTCTCCCTTCCCCGTGCACCTTCTTACCTGCATGTCGTTCCCGGTCCTACAAAGTACACGCTCTCATTGGTCTCAACAGCTCCTTTATCTGTGCATGTACTCGAACCTTTGGACTTCTTTGGCTCATGTTCTGATGGCCTCACGCTACGGGGCCGTGTTCTCGACTATGTGCCTAATGAAGATTCGCATATTAAAAGATTCGTGCGCACACCTGATGGTACTGGCCTGGCAGTTGTACGTGAAACAGGGGGTGAAGCGTGGATTGTGCGCGATCTTGGCACAATATTACAGCGTGCAGGTCTGTGGACAGCGGCAGATCATGTTGTAGTGCTGAATGGAGGCAAGTTTACTTGAAGTGAAGTGATCTGCCCCAACTCACATATCTCTCCAGGGCACTCATTTGCGACTTTTTCGGCTTCCACTTGCATTCTCACGTTACATACCACGCCCGAAGTCATCCTACCTCTTCCTTCTATATCCTCCTTGTTTTCGCTACCTCCTCGAAACGCTACACCATATGAGTGTATATATGCGATCACTGCCGGCCCGACTCCCTCTATCTGTCACGTGCATGCTGTGAGTCGGGAGACCCCTTCACTCTCTCTGATTTCTCAGACAGCATTGCCGCTGCCGTCGCCCGCAACGTTCACTCTTCCTGTCGATCCCATGGGATGGATATCGTGCCATGGCCCGGCAAGGATCGAACACGATGTCCTCTTGAGCGTTGGCAAGGACGGTGAACTGATGTTCTGGGTGCCTGAAGAAAAGAAAAGCGGTTGGCGTTGCACTGGAAAAGTGCGCACAGGCCGAAAGAATATCTGCATGGCTCGGTGTAGCTCTGCAAAAAAAACTGTCCTCAGTGCGTTTCTTCCTCACGCGAAATCTGCAAAGAAAGGCTTATATTTTTATGCAGTCGTGCCTCGTACAGAGGGGGAAGAACTTACAATCTGGGACTCGAAGGAGTCTGAATTTTCATCGGGATTGGAGTATGCGAAGATTTTGAGCTTGTCTGACCATGTGAACGATCTTGACTGGAGCTCGACACCCGATGGTCAATCCATACTTGCAGTCGGGTTCGCATATCGCGTTGAGGTGCTGTGTCAGCAACGAATGACATACTTTGACGAGGGTCCGGGTTGGGGTGTCATCAAGAGCATTAGCGTTGAAAAGTGGGTCTGAAGGATATTGTCGCCCCAGAACGCACACTAAATTCTGCTGAAGTCTACTTCCTCACTCAATCAGTGATTCTATTTGGTTAGCGTACGGCGCGTTGCTCGTTGGTTCCGGTCATCAAATGTGCTTGTATGGTCTGTCTCGTCAAGCTGAAAATGAGGAAGCTGAAGAGGGGCTTTTCGAGTATGTCGCAAGGTTAAACGGACCGCTTGCGGACTACCATCCTCAGATGTTGTTACAATGTCTCTTGTGGGGTTGGTACCTTCGCCTCTCTTTACTTCTCATAGCACTCAGACATGAAACGCAGATAAGCTTGATGTTGTCAAAGAGATCCTCGTGAATCTCTCTCGCGATGTGGAAGGGTGGCATGAAGCGCATAATGACATTTTCAAACCGAGCACCATTCCGATCGATCATTACTTCAAAAAGAATCGCATTACTAACCCGGTCGGTTTGGCCACTCTTTTGTATTGAGCTTCACCTTACTGGCATGGAAGGTCGTAAACACCCATCGCCGGCAATACTCCTCACTGTTCTTGGGCACAGAGGAGAATGACCAGTGAGTATTGCTGGTGTAATAACATGTTCCCGCTGATCCATAGCAGGTCAGATGATCAAAGTTTTTCTCGGTCGCTGATTGAGCGCCTATTTAGCCGTCTGGAAGTAGCCCCGCTGCCGCATTTAACACCCAATGAGCACGCGCACCTTCTTGTGCTTATACAAGCCATGCTTGAGGTTCGCACCTAATACGTGACACTGCTTTGTCTTGACCAAATTTCATTCAGGTCGACGATTCCCGTCGGGCTCTCGACGCCAACGGATTCCGCTATCTTATTTCCATGCGTTCATTCTATATTCTTAATGAACGGGCTTCTGTATCGAACGGACCAGAACCGAGAGATGCCATTAGTCGCCGGACGGGCTGGCGCGCGAGATTACGATATCGTGATATCATCTGGGCGTTTCACAGTGAAAGCCAGGGTTTGCTGTTGACAGCGTCATTGACAGCATGTCAAGGCAAAATGACGTGGAGCGACGCTCGTGCGCTGGGCGTGTTTCTCTGGCTTAATTCTGTCGAAGTGATGGTACGTGAGGCTACTATTCTGGCAACTAAGATTGGGCTCGGCAACTTTGTGGTTACCCTTACAGAGATCGCACATGGAAGTCATCGCTCGGACGGAGTATATGGCGGGAGATGCTCGTGATCCAGTTGCCTGCTCTCTATTCTACTTCGCCCTGGGAAAATACAAGTTAGTTCATGGACTTTGGCGGCAGGCCGCATGGCACAAAGAGCAGGCGGTTATGTTACAGTTTTTGTCCAATGACTTCACGCAGTCGCGATGGCGGACCGCAGCACTCAAGAATGCATATGCTCTGCTTGGCAAGCAACGATTTGGTGAGTATCATCGCACAAAACACTTTCTGAAATTGAACTTAATGGAGAGGATGTCAGAATATGCGGCTGCATTTTTCATCCTTGGCGAAAGCTTGAAAGATGCCGTGAATGTCTGCCTTCGTCACCTGGATGACTTTCAACTGGCTGTTGCTTTGGCGCGCATTGTCGAAGGACGCGATGATGGTCCAATCCTGCGCAATATTCTCAACGAGACCATCATCCCTTTGGCTTTTAAGAAGGGGAACAGGTGGCTTGGGAGCTGGGCTTTCTGGCTACTGCACCGCCGAGATCTTGCAGTACGAATACTTGTGGTTCGTGTCTCCGCAGCGTTAGCTTCATCCGTCACGGTCCCCTGACAGCCGCTGCCAGACACCTTTACAAGACGTTGCGAGTGCATTGGACATACCGATCACAGAACTCGGCAACCCGCATTACGATGATCCCAGTCTGGCTCTCCTCTTCTCACAGTTGAAATCTAAGACGCTCCAAACTGCTAAAGGCACTAGCGAGATCTCAGGTCGCGTAGAATTTAACTTTGTGCTTCAAATAGCCCGCGTCTTTACTCGAATGGGTGAGTGACGCTTTTCCTGGCATTCCTGGCGGTTATTCATCAGATACACACTCCCTGCAGGATGCCATGCCCTCGCGTTGGACCTTGTCAGGTCCTGGTCATTCGATCGACCATCCGTTGTTACCCATGACCCTATGCAGCACGTCTCCCCTCCGAGTCCGGCGACAATGCGTAGGATGCTTGCATTCGAACCGGCTATGCGGCGTAGATCTTCAATCATGATTGATATGGACCTGCTTACGGCACCGCCAACACGCCGATCGTCGCCTGAACCAAGAGAAGCGGGTGTGCAGCACCCCACACCGCTCATGGAGACGATCAATGAAGATGGAGATTTGATCGCACGGAAGGCTGGGTTAGGCAGTCTGTTGAAGACCGCAAAGCAGGACGTACAAGTACCAGAGTTTGACATAGATTCATTCTTCTGATCTTAGCAAACTTGCGAAGCATTCGATGAATTGAAAAAGAAAAACTGGCATTGTAACAGCCATGTACTTCAAGCGGATGTTATCAATTTGTTGTTGCAGCTAAATCCCGAGAAAAAAAGAGCGACAGTGAACGGTGAAGTGAATTGGTGCCGATAAGAAAGATGTAAGAACAAAAATCATTCCGTGACCTCGACTTCACGCTTCTTCAAAGCCAAATCTTTACCAATTATCCTCTTCCAGACATCTTGGACGTCCTCAACGACAGTCTCGAAGTGGCTTGTTGCATCGTACGAGCGAGTGATGAAGATGTTGTCTGCCGCACCGTCAGAGATTGGGGTGTATAGGGGTGTGACCGAAACAAATCTGGGAACAAGCGTGAGCTGCGACACTCCGTAGAGTAACGGCCTCGTACTTGTCATGAATGGGACCGAGGAGCCGGAGACCAGGAGCGATCTCTTGCTCTGGTCGATCTGTCTCAACGACTGTACTAACAATGGCCACGTAAACGTCCTTTGCGCAGACATTATGCGTTGACGAGACCATGGCAATGTAAATATCTGACGGAAATTTTCAATGTGGCTGGAACATCACTGAGAACAAAGACAGTACCATGCCGCCTGTTGACCTGATTCTGTGGGAGGATAAGTTGGACACTGTCGGAGTCCTCCGTACCTGGAATAGGGTGCTTAAGAATGCAGATAGCGCGGACGACTTTGCCCTCCTCAACGACGCGGATTTTCCCGCTGTCTTGATTCCCAACAAAATAACTCGGATCGCCAATGACTTGCTTAGCTTTGACAGTTTCGGATCCGCTACGCACACCTACAAATTTGCCGTCCGAGTCGGTGACTATCTCATGAATTGGTTTGTCAAGCATGTAGGTGCCGCCATATATAGCCGAGAGGCGGGCGAAGGCCTGGGGTAGCTCGCCGAGGCCATAAAGGGGATATATGTATGGTGATTTGCCATAACGCGCCATGGAGGAAGTATAAAGTACAATGCGCTCATAGGTCGGGCGCGCGCGCTTGTCGATGTAACTGAAGTAGCTATCAGGGATCACGTCGGGCTACAACAGAAGTTGGCGCACTCATCATCCAGGTAGAGAGCCATAGCATGGCCAATGAAGTCTTGAGTACCAGGCTCCAAACCAAAATGTTCATAGACCTTCCTCATCGTATCATTGTCAAGATTCAGGCCTACATCACGGTTTTTGAGCATGGGTCTGACTTGTAAGCTGAGTAGACAAGAAGATCAAACCTTGATGGGTAGCAGGATCTTCGTCCCTCCAATTCTGCAGGAACTCAAAAAATTTCTTCGCTCGGCGTTTTTCGAAAAGGCCCATCAAAGGGCTTTTCACCGCCTCCAATTCGGTGCTGGGGACCTTGGAAATCTTGCCGTCACGATAGACAAAGCTGCCGGCGATCTGCTTGAACTCGAGGTAACGAGTGACATCAGTATGCACGAGGATCTTCGTGAGTTCTCCTGATGCGATGATGAACTTGGGGACGAGATCGACAGCATAATCTCTATCACGACCGAGCTCGGTGGGGGGAGCCTGATCCGTGCGGAATTTTCGATAGAGCTGTAGAGAAAGACGTAATCAGATACCGGACATGTATATCTTGTCATCGGCAGACCTGGGTAAGGTTCAGACTTGCGCTGTCGCCGCCGTAGTAGTCATTCCTGTCCATATGGAGGACCTTCTTCCCCTCAACAGACAGCAACCCGGATAAGATGCACTCAGTCAAGCCCGTACCGAGAACGATAACCTGAGTGAGGTGAGCCAAGGGTAAAAAAAGAGGTAACAAACCGTACGTCGTATTCTTCATCCATGATGGTGATGGGTGTGTTGTGCTGTGGTGGTCGTGGTCAGGTCGATGGGGAATTATCGATTTGCACGTGCCGCAGTCCCATCCCGCATTTTAAAGCCCTCAAATTATCACATTACTCTCAAAAACGCGCTATTCGCACATTTTACATCCTCTATCCTAGATCATAGATACATAAACCAACAGCCTGTTTCAACCCTATTCCCGAACTCGCTTGCCAGGCGACTGGTGAGCTGATAAGCGACGTTTCCGCCCTGTCGGAGTGGCCCAGGACGGTGTGCCGCACTGTTTCTCCAGCTGTCGCCGTGCGCGACTTCTGTACCGTTCCGCAAGTGCTAGGAGTTCTGAGAAGGGTAATTTAGCAATCGTATTGATATTACTGTTTGAGGCACATACCCAGTTCTACAGAGCGATATTTCTCTCCCCACGCCTTGTCGGAGCGCTGAGGATGCTACACGATAAAGTACTGAATTAGTCAAGGCTGCGGGTATGGCCGTCCGAGTACGTCACCTCTTCGTGGAAAGGAAACCATCTTTGCTTGCCTGTCATCTCGGCCCACTCATCCGAGCCGTACCGCGCCATGTATTTAGCCATCACTCTGAAATCTGCAGCACTGAAACTTTCGCCACTTGCACCCATAGCTGCCTCATCCTCGTCCGAGTCATATGAACTTTCCTCCCATTCTTGGCCTCTTTCAACATTGTCCTCTTCTTCAGCGTCTTGATTACTATTATTTCCCGACGTTTTGCTTTGGGCAGCTGTTAGAAGCCTGTCGGCCAATGGATCGCGACCCCAATAAGAACCCCAAGACGCAGCTGTGTGGTGCGGGACCTGTGAAGGCTCAATTCAGATCCCGTGCATTAACTCGGGAAACATCTACACACGTTTTTGGCAAGTCTCGCGATGATTTCATTCTTCGTGAGTGACGGATCGACTTGCAACGCCCAAGATATATACTTGGAAAAGTACTTCTTGTCTTCAACGGTATAGAGGTTCCCTCTCCCTCTAAGGCTTTTCACAACCTTCTTAGGAGGCGTTGGCTCGGTTTCAGGGGGAGGGGGGATCGGCAAGTCCGAGTGCCGACGGTTCACGTAAGTCTTGGTGGTTGGAGGGCCTTCAGAGGCACGGCGTACGAGAACATCTCGAGATGACCCAGAGTCGGCAGGAATGGGTGTATTGCTTGGATTTGCCAGTCCCTTCATTGCCTGCTTGTCCCCTAGCCCTGGAGACACAGAAAATGCTCTTGGTTCCAAATCGAAACGTACTGGCTTCTTGGCGGTTTTTGTTGGTTGTAGCCGGTCAACCATCTCGTCTATGCGAGGTTTATGTTCGAGATAGTAATCTTTCCACAGATTGGCAGCATGGTTGTTGACCTACTTTCTGGCGTGAGAAGGAGAAAAGGAGATGAGATCGAGGACATACGCCGTGAAGTGTCTCGATTGCCCTCTTATGGTCAAAGCCTTGACTTAATCCAGAATGAAGTGCCATGACAAGAAGCTGTTCATCATTTGGCGATTGGCCCACCGGCGCAATCATTTTGAGAGCGTCGGATAACAACTGGGCAGAAGACATGGGAGTGCTGGGCGCTTGAGTAGTCTGCTGCTGCAAGGTTTGTAGGAGTGCATTGAGACCGGCCTGCTGTAGGATATTCTGATCTGTCGGTTGAATAGATTGTAGCAGTTGTTGATGTAATGTATTTACGGAAGTCATCTGTGAAGGCAGAGGAGGATTCTGCGGATGTTTCGACTGCTGAATATGCTGCAAGAGTCCGCTAATGCTTTGAAAAATACTTGGCTGCATCTTGGCCAAAGGAGAGAAGAACACGCGCGCGCCCTCATCTCACATCACCACATCACATGAGCAGCCGAAGAAGCCGGCCCGACGGTCCGGTGAGCTCGAGCTCTGCGTTCTTGCTCCGTCCGTCACAGGTTAGTGTGACTTATATGTTTCCTTCTCGCATCCCCACACGCGCTATATGCGCTAGATTTTATGCTACAGTACCCGTTCAGCCCCCCCTTCATGGACTCAATTCAGCTGCTCGTGAAAAAGCTGTAAAGATATCCACAGACTGGAAAGGTACAAGCGCCTCTGGGGAGAACACAACAAATTTCATAGGAGGAGAGTTTGTCCAGAGTAGGGCAACCCAGTGGATTGACGTCGTGGACCCAGTACGCTGTGGATTTTATATTCTATCATATTCTGGTTTTGAGATCATTGCGCAACAGTCTACACAAACCCTCCTCACTCGCGTTCCGGAAACAACTGCCAATGAGTTCGAGCAGGCAGTAGCAGCTGCATCCGAAGCGTTCAAGACATGGAACAAGACAACAGTATTGACTCGGCAAAGATTCATTCTTGAGTTCGTGGTCACAACCATATGCTGTTCTAAACTAGCCTCATACCTACGTGGCGCAGACTACAGCGCCTTATTCGAGATAATGCCGACTCCCTGGCCGCTAGCATAGTCTTGGAACAAGGGAAAACATTTCAAGGTCAGTCTTCGTCACCCTGACTATTGATATGTTTCTCGAGCATACGCGCAGATGCACACGGCGACATCTTGCGTGGACTTCAGGTCGTGGAACACGCTGCAAGCGCACCTTCGCTTTTGTTAGGAGATAAAATCGAAGGTTTGTTACTGCCCTATTGATATTTTGCCTTGAAACTTACGTTCGTTTGGACATAGTTAGTCGGGATATGGATACTGAAGTTCGCAAGGTACCTTTGGGTGTGACTTCAGCGTATGTTCTATTGTTGGAGACTTTCTCCTTGCTACGCCAACTGACGTTTTCTTTTACTTAGCATTGCTCCTTTTAATTTTCCTGCGTACGTCTCTTGTCCTTTAAAAATCTAGCTTCTCATTTGGAACCTTTAGCATGATTCCGCTGTGGTCAATTCCCATGGCCACTGTGACAGGGAACACTCTTATCTTGAAGCCCTCGGAGCGTGACCCTGGTGCAGCAATGATCATCGCTGAACTTTGTCAAAGGGCGGGTCTTCCCCCAGGTGTCATTAATGTCGTACACGGGACGGTTCCAACAGTGAACGCTATCTGCGATCATCCTAGCATCAAAGCGATCAGTTTTGTCGGGGGCGACCGCGCCGGAAGGCATATATATGAACGGTATGTCTTTTCTTTAATCATTGTTTGCATACCCTTGTTGATACGTCCTGTAGTGGGACTAAAAACGGCAAACGGGTCCAATCAAACATGGGTGCTAAGAATCATGCCGTACTCATGCCAGATGGTATGGAACAGAGACGTCGTCAATACAAAGGAACTTATCCATACGGTCAGCTAACAAGAATCTTGCCCTCAACTCAATCGTCGGCGCTGCTTTCGGTGGTAAGTTAGCGAACTCGCTGCGACTAAAATGTGCTCGCCAAATGACCTTTTCAAGCTGCGGGACAGCGATGCATGGCTATTTCTGTAGCGATATTAGTGGGTGAAGCTCAAGCGTGGCTGCCGGACCTTGTGAATCTTGCGAAGAACTTGAAGGTGGGTGGGGGCTTCGAGAAGGATGTTGACCTGTGAGCTGTCAGCTACTGCATCCTCTTGCCTTATCTCTCATAACGTATAGTGGTCCTGTTATTTCACCGGCCGCCAAGGATCGCATTCTTGGATTGATTGGGTCCGCTGAGCAGGAGGGTGGAAAGATCCATCTTGATGGACGTCACATCCAAGTTTCCGGATACGAACGTGGCAATTTCATCGGACCAACGATTATTGAGGCGGATAGTACAATGAAGTGTTATGAGTACGTAGTTCCTCGCTTTTTGCGGCGCGGCTCTTACAATACATTCCACTAGGCAAGAGATTTTTGGACCTGTCCTTGTCGTACTTCAAGCCAACACCCTAGACGAGGGCATCCAAATCATTAACCAGAATCGTTACGGCAATGGCACAGCAATCTTTACTCAATCAGGTGCGACTGCACGAAAGTTTGAACACGACGTGAACATCGGCCAGATAGGAATCAACGTTCCTATCCCTGTGCCACTTCCAATGTTCTCTTGGAGTGGAAATAAGGTAATCTGCATCTTTTCTCTTTCTAGTATATGCAGGACTCATCATTCTCCTCGCAGGCGAGCGCCTTGGGCGACCTCGGCTTTTACGGAAAGAGGTACTAGTTAATCCATGTGCCGTTTCGATCCGCTAACAGAATTCGCAGCGCTATCGAATTCTATACACAGAAGAAGGTAAAACTCTATGTCTGCCTGCGGTATGTCTCTTATTGATCTATCATTTTTTTGATAGACAACAACGAGCCTTTGGAAGGCGGAGGATGCACTCACCAGTCGAGCGTCAGTCCACATGCCTACCCATCACTAAGATATATGCGCAGCGATCATTTTGCTACAACGTGTGTGACATAGCAATCTACATGATCAATGATATCACGAGGCTTCCGCCAGAAGTTCTAGCACCAATGACTCTAAGTAGCTGTCACAAAGCAGCGGAGGGTACGACCGCTAACGTATCTAAGAAGGCGTTGGATAATTGAACACATTGATGATATACATCTTCGAATCCTTTCTACATAAAAGTTTAGTCTTGCACACCGTTGCGCATGATGCTATGCCAACTTACAATACCTCCATAGTATGGATCAGCAATCGGTGCGTCATCAAGGTAAGATCCCCATAGTTTGACTTCTGCGGTAGAGTCTTGAGGTCTTATGCGAAGCAAGTTGTCGAGATTCGACTTATCGGAGGCTAGAATATGGGTGAAATTATAGAAATCTTTCTGGCCCACTTGACGTGATACATGTGAGATGGGAACCCCAAACTGCAAGGACAGTACCTGTCACCAAGGGAGTTCGTAGCTCGAGAACTGACCTAGTACGCACCTTCTCACATGTGGCAGTAGTACTGTGGGATGAAGTTACCATCGGTGAGTAGCACCTGGCAGGCGAAGGGGACGCTTACCGTTCATCAGGCTCTTCGCCAACGTGATACCCAGCTGTACCCGCACTATCGACGGTGATCTCGATGTTGCGTTTCTTAGCGACGTCCTTGAGGACAGCTTCTCCCATCGGGGAGCGACAAATGTTGCCGAGGCATACGGCGAGAACTTTGGGTGCCATGTCTTTATGCGTGTACTACTAGTGCTGGGCGTCGAAGCAGGATCGCGATATCTAATCGAGTGCCCAGCGCTTCACTTGTCTCACTCCTCTAGGCGCTTGCCACAATGGTCTCTCCTCCGATTCAAATATTCTTGACCACCATAGCTTCTCAGCCAGCTCTACGACAGCGCCAAGGTGTTATCATATAAGCTGCTCCACATTGCCGTACTAGATCGCTGATCACCAGTAGTGTAGAATACATCCTGCGCATTCTCCAAGCGAAAAAGATTGCATTCAATTCTTATGACTTGGCCTCTGATGAAGACGCAAAGAGACTCTGGAGGAGAAAAGCTCCTCAGGGTGAGTGCCATCCATTGCGCATTATCGGCTGATCATCGGAACGAAACAGACAAGCAGCAATTACCGGGCATACTGGTCGGTGGGACGTGTCCCGGGGTAAGTTAGGCGGATCAACTACTACTAGCAATCAACGCGCATGCTAACCCCTCAAAATAGTCCTTTTCCGACTTGTGAGCCTGCTTCTTGTGATTACTGTGAAAATCCTCTCGCTCAAAGCTTTCCAAACAACCTTATAGCGAAGAAGCCGTCGAGTATGGCGAACTGGAGAGGTTTCTTCGACTGAACGAAACCTGGGACGAGTCCATTGAGGAGACGCGCCCTACACTCCCCACAAAACCTATCGGCGTGCCAGGTGCTTCGTCGCCATCTCAGATGGCGAAACCGGCCCACAAGGCGTTGTTCGACGTCAGCCCCGCCTCGTCGCCATTGCGCGGCGCTGCAGGCCCTGCTGCCGCGAACAAAGAGTCTCTGCGAAGACGCAACGAGTCAGAATTTGACGTGAGCGATGAACTCACCGGATATGGCCTACAGGGTGTCAAGGTGACCGACGACGAGCTCCTAGCCCTCGTGGAGGAGCTGGGGCTCGGTGGCGAAGAAGCTGGCGACCTTGTGAAGGGCCTAAGCGATTCCGCGGACAAAAACGTCGATAAAGAGGAGGAAACGTCTGTGGTGCGGGAGGATGGTGACTCCAGTCAGCAGCAACAGCCCGTGCTTGGGGCTGAGCGCAAGGTTGAAGCAGACTCGGGGGCGGTAGTGGAGGTGGCCCAGGAGGAAGCGAAAGCTGCTGAGGGTGATGACGATGTCAAAGCCGGCCTCGCTGCGGCAAGTACCTGACTGTTTGACCCGTTCTTGGTTCACATGGGTTTCTTCTGTGCTAATTCTGTAGGGATTATGGGAGATAATGAGATGAGATAAGATATATGAGCTCGAGTGGGGCGCGCGTTGTGTCTGTACTGTACTGTACAAAGACACAACAATATAGTAAATAGTAAATTAATGTCGTAAGGACGGGTGGCAATCAAGTAGGTAAAGGTAAGTGGCTCACCTCAGTAAACGCGCGCTGAATAGAAGCACGAGAACTGAGTGACAAAATCGAGAAATGTAGTGGCTTGAACAGTAAGTACGAATGGAGAGATAATCGTGCGCTTGGCCGAAGCATTCGGCCACGATGCTTTTGTGGGCTCTTGTACCGTCGTTTCTAAATACTATCGTAGTTAGATCCCTTTTGTAAGTAAAATAAAATTCTGTAATGCAAACGGTGTTCAATAGGGTTGTTCACAGTAGCCATTCTTCAGCCATTTTTGATTCATTTTCGATACCATTTTTAGCCCATTCTCTGCCAAACAAATAAAATGATGTCAAAAATGATAAGGAAAATGAAGTGAAAAATGCTTACTGTGAACGCCCCAGAAAGCAAATATAACAAAAATGAGTGCAAAATGCATTCTTCATGTGCATGATGTCCGGCAGCCCGGCACACTCAGACACCGCCTCAGATGAGGTTAGGGTTTCTGATGCAGCACCCCCCCAGTCGACAGGGGTACCCCTCAGTCAACACCCTCAAAATTGCTCAAATACTATCCCAATTCCTCTGATTTTTTGAATGTGGGGTCTATATACAATAGGAAATTTTTCATTCAAATATCTTAGGCATACATAAAGAATTAAGCTAGATATAAGCAAGTGTTGACTGGGGCATATGTCAGCTAAGATGTCATGTGTGAGCCACAGCTGAGATTCAAAAATGGGAAAATGGGAAGCAGGAATGTTGCTGAAAATGGCCATTTATGCAAAAGCAACAGGGTGGCTCGATTTTCAAAAATTTATCATTTTTTGACTCATTCTTTATCTAATTCTGATGTTCATTCTACAAAAATGTGATCAAAAATGAAATTGAAAATGAATCAAAAATGGCTCAAAAATGCCAACTGTGAACGACCCTAATGTGTGATTAAGTCATTTAAGACAGGTTAAGCAAAAATACAATTTCCTGATGTAGCAAAAGGAGAGGTCCTTTGTTATTTAGACAACATCCTAATTGCTACCACAAACGACCTCCTGCATCACCAGGAACTAGTCCGAGAAACCCTGGACGTTATCCGAAAACACGACCTCTACCTCAAAGCAACCAAATGTTTCTTTGAACAAAAGAAGATCATGTATCTCGGACTAGTAATTGAAGACGGGAAATTACATATGGATCCCGCAAAAGTCGAAGCCGTGAAGGAATGGCCCATCCCCAAAAACCTCCATGAACTACGAGTCTTCATGGGCCTCATAGGATGGCTGTGCCCCTTTCTCAAAGGATTTGCCCAAAAGGCAAAACCCCTATCCGAACTAACAAAGAAAACGATCCCTTATAGGTGGACAGAAGAAACCCAACACGCTTTCAACCAACTGAAAGCCCTAGCCACCACATACCCCTCATTGAAGCAACCCAATTTTGAACAACCATTCGAGATAGAAACCGACGCGTCAAAAGTCGCGATGGGTGCAGTCCTGTTCCAACGGGACTCCCGCAAGAAACCCCAAGTAGTGGCCTACTACTCAAAGACCTTTAGCAAGGAAGAACAATGATATGCGACATACGACCAGGAATTAATGGCAATTATATGGGCATTACAAAACTGGCGACACTTTGTGGCCGGAACCCCATACAAGGTGAAGGTATGGTCAGACCACAAAGCCCTACAGACGTGGAAAGAAAAACAAACAGTATCGAGGAGAGTAGCTCGTTATGCAATGGAATTAGAAGAGTACAACATCGAAATCCATCATGTAAAAGGCACAGAAAACAAATGAGCAGATGCTCTATCCCGAAGACCCAACTATGGAGATACCACCAAAGAAGAAGAGATAATTGTCCTCCCCACATCCCTATTTGCCAACACTATCCAATCCGACCCCCCTTACGATCAACTCCTCAGTAATATCACGATCAAACAAGCAAGAAACAAAGATTTACTACACACCTGGATCCAGAAATACGACATCACCAAGTATAACTCTCTCTACTGGAAAGGCGACGCTATGGTCATTGTGGGACCCAACGACCTTAAAAAGGGGATAGCACACTTCCACCACGATACACCAACCGCCGGACACCCTGGCATTTCAACAACCTTTGCACTCATTCAACGACTTTACTGGTGGCCCAACATGTATAAATTCATCAAAGAGTATGTACAAGGATGCGCAAAATGCCAAGAAAACAAAGTCAACACCAACAAAATGCCACGACCACTAGTCCCAATTACCCCTCAAAACTCCCTTCCCTTCGAAACAATAGCCCTCGACTTCATCACTAAACTCCCAACATCCAACGAATACAACACCATCCTCACGATTACCGACCACGATTGCACCAAAATGACCTTATTCATTCCCTGTAACAAAACCATCGACGGACTGGGAGTAGCCAGACTATACCTGGATCACGTGTTCAAACACTTCAGCATCCCCCGACGCATCATATCCAACCGAGATCCCCGATTCATATCCTCCTTCATCACAAACTTATGCAAACGGTTTGACATCCAACAGAACATTAGCACCGCATACCACCCCCAAACAGATGGCCAATCCGAATGAACGAACCAAAAACTAGAACAATACCTAAGATTTTGGGTCAACCAACGACAAAACAACTGGGCTAAGTGGCTCCCCTACGCCCAATTTGCCCTTAACACCTGGCCGAGCCACACCACCAAGAAAACCCCATTCGAACTCCTCATGGGACACAACCCCAGAAGCCAGTGGACCCCCAAAATCACCGAAAACCCTGCAGTGGAAGAACGGATCTCCCTAATGGAAAAACTTCGGAAAGAAGCTCACCAAGCCATGATCTGGGCCCAATGCCTCATAACACGAACTCCACGGAAATTCACACCTTATCAAGAAGGACAACAGGTCTGGCTTGAGGGGACGAACCTTAAAACCACGCATCCAACGGCAAAACTAGCCCCTCGACGTCATGGGCCCTTCCAGATCACCAAACGACTCTCCAACGTAACGTATCAGCTGAAACTTCCCCCTTCATGGAAAATACACGACGTCTTCCATATCTCCCTACTTACCCCATATAGAGAGACGGCCACCCACGGCCCCAACTACACGAGGCCACCACCTGACCTTATCGACGGGCAAGAAGAATACGAAGTAGAATCTATCAAAGATTCGAGAAGGTCGGGACACCACAAGAAGCTCCAATACCTAATTAAATGGAAAGGATATCCCAACTCCGACAACACATGGGAAAACTATGACGACATACACGCTCCAGAACTTATCACAAAGTTCCACCAACAACACCCAACAGCAACAAAGTGAAGTATTATATATACCCTACGATACTTACGATACAAAACCATCCCACACTACTTACCATGCAGACCACCATCGATCCCACTCTTCTTACTATTCCCGCTTCACCTCTTACTTCCCTTGCCGACTCCCCTCCCCCATCTGTCATCGACGACAACGACACCGACACCATTCGACCCGTCTCCCCCAACTGGGAGCCCAAAGGGGAGATGAAACATTGGCCAATACCCACCATCCGACAAAATGAAGAAATAAAGAAACGAGTAGAGAAGAAGATAGGAAGATACGTATTCCGCCACCTCACCCAACATGAACAAACCCTTTTCACCCGAGCTTTCTATCAACTAAAGCCGGAAGAAACCATCGACCCCCAATATACCATCTTCCACCACTACAACGACACCCATGCCACTTGGTGGCAAGCCACACGACAAGCAGCGTCACAGGCTGCTGAAAACCTGACCAACTCATGTAGCACCATGTTAGGATCCATGATGGAGGCAATAGGGTCCGCAGGTGCAAAATTAAAACACTTCAATCATATCGAAGAATGTCTCGACACCCACTGGAGAGGCCACAATGAGGATGGCACTCTCGATACCCAACATACTCCCCAACGCCTCGCCATATCAAACTTTCCTCCGTCACCCCACGCCCAACCATTCACCACTTTACCATCACCCATCCGTTCCGCTTCTCCCAACGAAGAAGGAGAAATCCCATATGCACCACGATCCCCCACACCTGAGACCAACCCTATGGCGGGTTGG